>CATIWM010690273.1:0-29550 GCA_949671775.1 Mallotus repandus
AAAAAAAGGAAAAAAGGGTGGAAGAAAAAAAGGTAAAAATGGAATAAATTTAAAAAAAGAAAGCGTAAATGAAATTTTTACAAAAAAGTTGTATTTTTTTTAAAAGAAAAAAGTACCTAGATTTGTAAATTTCTCTTTAAAAAATATAGTATTATGCTAGGCCCTAAATTTACAATCTAAATTATAAATAAAAATATTAATTTTTATCGAAATTTAAATAATTTAATGATGTCACATGTTACACTTATATTATATGATATTTTTTATGATTGAGGCATTAGCATAGCTTGTCATGTGGCGGCCATATACTTAGCTATTTTCAAAAATTGAGTTCAAATACTTTATTAGTAATAAAAAAAATATTATATAAGTGATAAAAAAAATGAAATATTATAACTTTCACTTAAAAATTAGGTACCATAAATGTAAATTAAATGTTCGTCAGTTGATATAATAAATAAAAAAATAAAGAATTTTTTTTTCAGCAAATATACTAATGGAAAAAGAATATTTTGGACTTAAGATTTTTTTACATATTTATATATTATCAAATATACTGTTATTGTATTTGCATGTGCGTGTCCTAAACTTTTGTAACTTTTTCTAACAAGGCATAATGTCGGCTGTGATTTCAATCACTGTAGTAATAATAAAGGTTTAAAAAGTTGACTACGCCTGATTGAAACGCACATGGGCCATTAACTCTTATTTTTTAATTCATTTTTTTTAAGATGGTACCTTAACTATTTTATGCTTTTCAATGATGGTTTTACATTTTTATTTGCTTTGGCACCTTAAAAATTTGATGTTTTTTCAATGAACTAATAATGTTGTTTTTTCAATGATGATTTTTACATTTTTATTTGCTTTGGCACCTTTAATATTTGATGTTTTTTCAATCAACTAATAATAATGTTGTTTTTTCAATAAAACTAATAATGCAGAGCAAATTCCAAATGGCCCCATGATCTATACATATGCAACAAGGCAAGTTTTGCCATAAATGGGATTTGGGAATAGAGTTTAAAGATCCAAATGGCCCATCAAAAGTTCATTTAGCTACAATCCAACAAGAAAGCTAATCTATATCAAGAAAAGCAGTAATTAAGGTAAGAATTTCTGTCATTTGATTAAAAAAAAAAAAGGAAAGTGCATGAATACTAGAGGTTACTATGTGAATAGTACATGAAGAACCCAACAACAAACCTGAAAAGTACTGCTGAAAATTTCCAGTACATAAAGAACTGTGTATGTGTAGCTTGACAAGCTTCAATTCTTTTTAAAAAAAAAAAAAAGAAGTGAGCAAGAGCCACAAGGAATTTTCTAAAAGACACCCATTAGGTGACAAATCCCAAACATTAATTTTTCATTAATTTTATAATTAGGGGATGAAAGAAATGTGGAGGGTTTTTGTATTTTTAGGCACTTTTGAGGTGTAAGTTTTGTTTGGAAGCTATTGGATGGATGCAATCAAGAGTATTACTTAGGTTTAAAAATGTGGGCTAAAATATTATTATTACCTGCATCATTATCATTATTCACAATAAACATTGCTCATGTCAGCTTACATTGCTTTGGATTTTTCTGCAATTACTAGTGCTAATTTATGTCCCTCCTCATATCACCACCTTATTAGTTAAGTTAGTACCAGGGATTCAAATGACTAATCCAGACACCAAAAGTGATTTAATGACCATTATTTTTAAAAATATTTTTGACATGACAAACTTAAAATTTTTTTACCATTAATTTATAAATTTAATTTTTTCTAATTTTTTTTAAAAAATTACTCAGTTATATCATTTATTAATATTTAGGTGACTTAACCTTATCTTTATTAATAAAAAATTAAGAGAAATCTTTACCAATATCACCTTATCCTATCATTATGTTCTTGCTTTTATATATCAATTGACTACAGTTGGGAAGGACATGAAGGAAAGGAATACTAGTGCATCATCTACTCTTTGGATTTTGGTACCCTATTGTACTTGGATTGAAAGAAACCTTGTTACCAAGACAATATCAGAAAATGCATACAAGCAACAAAATTGGCATCAAATTATTTGATTTAAGGCTGATCCATTGACTATATTTGATGAACAACATCATCACTAATCTACATATTTACTCGAAATTTCTTTTTATTGTGGATATATTGTATTTAATATATTAAAATGATTAGATTTATAATATATATTCTAAGTATTTTATGCTTAGTCAATAAAAAAATATTTATATATTATAAATTTAATCGTTATATATATATATTAAGTGTCTATAAGTAAAGTTAAAGAGTGATTAATTATAATTTTTTTGGTGTACTACTTCTATGGTTATATTTTCATGTACTTGAAGGCTATTTTGGTTACTTCTTTCTCAGCCCTATAGCTATATTTTATTTATGTTTCCTAAGTACATTTTATTGTACTAATTAACTCAAATCAGACAATTAGCATGCCATAATCCTTGTCATCATTTCTTGTAGTCATTGTTACTTTATATAGTTTAATGTTAAATATAATGTATGCTAATTCAACTCTTCCTTCTCCCCTATCATGGAGAGCTCCAAAGTCCCATCTCAAAACCCTTGTCCAACTTCAATAGCACCTCTTGAAATAAACAACTCCATTAAAAATGGAGAAAAGGAAAGACCCATGAAGCAAGCAAAAAATGGAAACATAAACAACCACAACACTGGAAGAAAATATCTTGGTGTAAGGCAAAGACCTTCAGGAAGATGGGTTGCTGAAATCAAAGACTCTTCACAGAAGCTGAGGTTATGGTTAGGTACTTTTGATACGGCGGAAGAAGCTGCCTTAGCTTATGATAGTGCTGCAAGGCTACTCAGAGGAAGAAATGCAAAAACCAACTTTCTTTATCATCATGATCATGGAAACATGATGATGCTTAACACCCACCAAGAAAATTTCAGGTTTCTTGGAAAAAACCCAAGATTGCATCAGCTTCTTCTTCAGCATGCAGTCCTGAAGAACCACGCAAAATCACTACCGTCTAATCATAAAGCCCCCTTGCTGAATCAAGATGAAGGGTTCCAAGTTGATTCTAATTCGTTCCATTTCGATTCGCTAGTTGAAGATACTATAATTTGCTCTTCTTCATCTTCAGCAATTGATCATGACCATAATCTGCAAGACGGTAGCAACAAGCTTTGTGGGCCTTCATTTGGTAGCTGTAAGGTTTATTCTTCTGTTATTGTAGCTCCTTCTTTTAGTTCTTCTTTATGTCACCAAGTAGAAGAAAACAACTGCAAAGATGTTTAATAAACACATAAACATGTATATATAGATCAAATCTCTTCTCCTCTCCATGCAATCAATTTAGTTGTAAATATTAATTGAATAATGTTTTCTTTCCTTTATTTTTCTCAAAAAAAAAAAAAAAAAGGAAAATCCCCATATGCTAGCTTGGAAAACTTTTGTACTTTATCTAAATTAAAATGATATTTTCTTTATAACTAATGATTTATGTTATCACATAAAGAGATCTATAGTTTGCCATCATGAATTTATGTTGAAATGGCTACTTGATTAATGTAATTTAATTGGCTAAATGCATAGTTTCACCTTTGAACTTTATACGATTAATTTCTAATTAACACTCCTCAATTATTATTATTTTTTATTCAACTTTTAAACTTTTATTTTGAATATTTTTTACCTTTTAATTTGTATTTTTTGATTATATTTAACCCATACAATATCAAAAAATAGATAAAAAGTTAATTTCAAATGATTTTAAACATATAAAATTAAATTAAAAACTAATATTAAAAAGTTAAAAAAATATTTTTAATTATGTTCTCTCTTTCATTAAATATTATTTTAGTTTGCATAAATTATGTCCATATCAACAATGATTTATAAAATACTTCGATTTTATGTATTATAGGGGGTTAGATAGGTTCAAAATAAAAGTTTCAAGATTGAATAAAATATAATAAATGTTGAGGGGTGCTAAAAGTTAATTAAATACAGTTCAAGGGTTAAACTATGCATTTGGCCAATTTAATTTACCTTTTGAGTTGTCCTTTGCTATTATGAAGGTTTTTTATTTTTTTTTCTTGTGCTTAATGGTTGTCTACATGAGTGGAAAAATCAATGTGGATTACTTGACCTAGCTAAAGCCTAAACACATATATATATTTTTTATTTCTAATTAATGAATCCACCTCTGCCTTCATTTTTTTTCCGAATTTTTTATTTTTACCATAATATTTTTAAATAAAAATATTCATTTTATGTGAAAATATTTCACCATAGTAGCTAGTTAATGATTTAATTATCTGCTCTCCCATCAAAAGGTTTTTGAGTCATCAAGATAATGAAGGCCAGACGATCGTCTTTCATTTCATGAAATCTTATTTAAATCCTAATGAAATTTGCATATAAAGGCTTGCAAGTTACAACTACTTCATTTTTAATTGTTACAGTTTTATTGCAAATTTGAATTCAAAACCAATGAATTGAAATTTTTAATTCAAATGTCAATTTTTTCTGTGATAATCTTCACTAGTGCAAAAGGTAGGAAATTTTGATTTTCAATATTCTCACTTCCAAAAAAAATAGAAAGAGCACCTATAACCCAGCAGAAGTTTTTCTCGCTTTAAACTACACTTTGAGTTCAGATCGTATCGCATTTTGAGTTTAGGTTATAGCGTGTGTTATCTTAATCGAGCCAGATTAATTTGAATCTAGTGGATTTTAATTTTTGTGATTTATAAAAAAAAAAAAAAAGACCAATTAGATTAGAGTTAATTGGCTAATTAGCTCTATCAAATTCTTTTTTCTTCTCTTAATTCAATTTTGCTTCAAAAAGTTTTCATTAATGGAACAGTTTTATCAAACTTGAGGAGGTAAGCTTAAGTTACAGGATTTTTAAATTTGATTCAATTGGGCTTGACAAAATTGTCTTGGACCTTTTCTTTATGCTTAAAAACTAACCGGAAGTGGGTGTTGGGGGTAGAATTTTAAAAAGCTAGAACTATTAGAAAATGGAAGCTGGTTCGTCATTGATTTTTTTTTTTTTTTTGGAAGTTTGGTTCGTCATTGATCATTCATCCAATCTGTTGCTTATTTTCTTTGTCGGTTCCAAGACTGTTTAATCTGAGATGGAAATCAATTATGAGTTGGAACACTATATCTTAAAATCCCATTAAAAACCTGACTTTCAGTTTTAATTGACCTAATTACTTAAAAAAGCCTGAACTTTACAAATTTAACAATTTTAGCATATTTTTTCAACTTTTACTTAAAAAGTCCTTAATTTTATATTTTTTAACAATTTTAATATGTTTTTTTTAACATTTATAAAAAAATTATAAACTTTACTGTTCTTAATAATTTTAACATATTCTTTTAAAAATTTTATTGTTAAAACTCATAAAGTTCAGAATTTTTTTACATAATTAGGCCAATATTAATTTATATTTGCTCAATCCATTTTTTAACATCATATAAAATGTTGTAGTGTAGGCAGCGGGGTTAGTCGCGCGCTCAAATGTTTGGCGACTACGGCACTGTACAAGCTCGGGGCCTGTTAGAAAATACATAATGGGCTTAAGCCCAAAATAGAGATGGAGTCGTCATCTGGATGAAAGTCAAGACACACTATACAGCAACTGGATTTCACGGAGGTTCTTAGAAGCTGTCATCAGAGATCGAGTTCGGAAACTGGGTCTGGGCTTTTGAATGCCCACCCAACCTTGCAGTTGGCCTCCGTGTGTGTTTTATATTTTATTATCTTTGATTATTTGATTATTCCTTATTATTGGGTGGATTGCAAGCACTTCCAATATTACAATTGAGTCTAAGTTTGCACATTAATCATTTTGCACGCTTCATTACCTTGCACTTATTACAAATAAGAACAAATATTACAAACATCCATTCAAGACAATTGGGGAAAGGATTAGGGATTACAATAACTTATACAATTACAATGATACTGAATTCAAATAAAACCTCTCAAGAACTAATTAATTCACTAATTACTTAGTGATTAGAATCACCAAAAAACCTACAATAAACAAAGGTTAGCTTCGTCTTGAAATGAAAAACTTTATATGTAAAGGAAATAAATAAATTTTACATAAAATAAACATGAATATTCATCTAAACATAGATTGATTACTCAAGCAAACCTAATATCATGGCAATGACAGACAATATTGAAGATATAGGGCAATATATATGTATCGGATACTGAAGTAAACTGAAAGATACTAAAATAAAAATTGGATTAGGCGGGTTTCTGGTAAGGTCCTGGATTCCTGTTTAGGAAGCGATCACCCCCTTGCCAGGATCTCGACGACTTGCAGGTTACCGAAATCCTAAGTAAACCTACATGCAAAGTAAGCTCAAATTTACCACTAATTCATCAATATTTTACATAATCATGCCTTCATATACTATCCAATGAACTAGAAACTCAAAAATAAATGATTAAAACCAAGAAAACAAAGTTTTTATGAAAACAAGAGCTCGAAAAGCTTAAAAACGATAATTCTTACTGAATGAACCACGTTTGATCCTCCTAACTGATCCCTCAGAGCTTGGTTTGTGGGTTTGTGTACTTTGAATGCAAGAGAACTTTCTTTTCCTTTAAAGAAATGAACTCTCCTTAATTAAACTCTTGTTTTTCACCCTCTTTTCACTCTCTTTTCTCTTATTTCTTTCTCTTAAAGTGTGTTTTTTTTTTTTTTTCTGTTCTCTAGTGTCTCTTCTTAGTGTCTAACCCCTTCTCTCAGATCTTAAATTCCTCTATTTAAGCCTTCCTCTTTTCCTTTCTCAATTCCCCAAAAAAGCCACTAGGACTAGAAATCATCATTTTCCATTACTCCCCTTATCCTCTCCACTCCATTTATGCCTTGAAAGTTATCCTTTCACGCATAAATCTGCAAGCTAGAGATATGTGGGTCCACTTAGGGGTGTAATGGGGCAAAAATGCATTTAATACAAAGTTAGGTCAGCCACTGAAGAGGCGTTGCCTCTTCAGGACCAGGTCGAAAAGGTGTCGCCTCTTGGAAAGAGGCGATTGCCTCTTCATGGGCTTGAGCTCAAATTTGGTATTTTGGACTTGGGTTAGGGGCTTTAGGCTAGGTTTAAGCTTTCGAGTTCGTTTTAAAGAAGGTTTCGGATCCTCTTTCACTCAAAATTTTGACTTGCTCATCATTGAACTTTTATTGCGGGCCGATCAAACCGAGGATGTCCACATGTAGTATTTAATGTTGCTATGACACCAAATGTCTTTTAATTAAAAAAATAATTTAGTAAATTTAGATTTACTTATAGGACACTGAAAATATGATTTCAAATTGATTTTTGATTGGTGAAATAACAAATTGAAATCATATTTTCAGTGTCCTGCAAGTAATTTTAAATTTACTAAATTGTTTTTTAATTAAAAGAAATTTGGTGTCATAGCAACATTAAATGCTACAACATTTTATAAAATGTTAAAAAATGGATTAAACAAATATAATTTAATATTAGCCTAATTATCTAAAAAAAATTTAAACTTTACAAATTTTAACAATAAAATTTTTAAAATAATATATTAAAATTGTTAAGAATTATAAAGTTCATGATTTTTTTATAAATGTCAAAAACACGTATTAAAATTATTAAAAATATAAAGTTCAAGAACTTTTAAGTAAAAATTGAAAAAATATGCTAAAATTCATAGAGATAAGACTTTTTTAATGTAATTAGGCCGTTTTAATTTTATATGCCTGCGGTCTTCTCCACCTAACAAAATAGCAACTGATGACTTCATTATTTAAAAGGTTCTTAAGAACTGACCAACTCAACCATCTTATGACCCTCTTGCTTAAAACTATCGTGTTCAGCCATCTTATGACCCTTAATTAAAATTATTGTACTGAGTCCATCCGATACTTCAACGCCACCTCACTGCAGTTGTTTGCTCAGTCTTTGGTCATTTTTTTCAATCAGAACACTCAGTTCATGGATTGCTAGCAATTTAATTTGATAAGCAAGCCAAGCAATCGGTTCTCAAGTTGAGAATTTAAATTGGAACATCAATGCCGCCGCCATTTCAATTTCAATTTTCTTTGTTTTCACTTTTCACCATCAAGTCAATTATTGCTCCAATCTACGCAGACCTATATATCGATATTTTAGAACAGACATCCATTGAATCATACAAATTCTTTTGGCTTATATTTTAGAACAGACAACTGGGTAAGGATAAAAAGACATGCCATAAAATTTTTGCTTTAGGCCACAATAATAGCATGAGAGATCACATGAAGAATGATGTAAAAATTTTGGAGAATCCTGACGAACTCTGCCTAAATTTAGTTATCAATACGTGCAACATAACTACAGCTACTTAATAGCCCTAAGGAATTAAAGGCATCTACTCAAGACTCACGCGAATACTGTTTTCACCCACAAAGCAACGACAAGTGATTAAATAAAACATAACCTATAAATGAATGAAGGAAATTGGAAAAATCCGGAAACTAAAGAATCCACTTTAAGTGTTTATCATCATAGCATATCAGGAATAATAAGATTATCACTAATAAAAATTGGGAATAACAAGCAGAAATATTGAAACCAATAATTCAAGGAAAGAAAAGATAAAAGCAGCAAAACTGTAGAATATCCTCAGTTTGATTTCGTTTCCCAGGAATCTCTTTAAATTTTGGTTGGTCCACATGAGAGACTACAGAACTAGGAATTGATTTTTCTTTCACTAGCACAAGGAAGGAACATGATACCATCCCCAGATTCCATGGAGTACACATCAAAATTTAGCAGATTCTCTTAGCAAGTTGGTACTCAACTGTAACTTTCCTTCACTTTCATGCAGCAATGACGATCATATGTCTCCCCACTTGGAAACTTCTTCCAAAATACCTAAGGTACTTTTTTCTGTACCAAGGAAAGAAACAAGCAAACTACTTTTTGACCACTTGCTCAAAGAAAATGACACATAATTGCCAGCATGTTAACTCCCATGACCTCCATGCTCACAATTGCATGCTGACACTGTTTTTTTCCGATTTATGGGAGCTATGATTCAGAAAAAAAATACCCTCTAAGAGCTAAGTGCCCAATGCTTATTGATAACTGGGACAATAATTGCTTTCACATTCATAATAGTCATGTCCAAAAAAGAATATATAAACAATCCAATAAACAAAGAGATTCTTCAAAAAAGTTTACACTTCTGGAGTTGGTACTGCTATATATGTCGGGGAATCAATGAGATGAAAAGTATAGCTGAGTTTATTGATGCTGAGATGTTTTTATCATTAATATCTACCAACTTAAGCCCAGATTTTTTCTTTTCCACCAAATCATGTTATAATTAGGACCAAAAACAAATCCCACAAACCAAATGTATTTTCCATTTCCAGATCACTAAGAAGAATAAAATGTTCGGATTGACACTGAAACTATGTAAAGAAAAAAAAAATAAAGTACTAAGGAAGTAGGTTAATGTCGCATTAGAGAAAAAACACAGAAAAAGAATCATAATAATCTCCATCATAATAAATTAAAAGGTTCACTAAGAACAAGTTCAAACTTCAGCAACAGATCCTTCTCACACAAAATTGATTCAGAAGTTGTACAAAACTGATACTGACATGAAAAAGGGGTATTGGAACAGTAACTGAATCAAAAATTCACAATGGACACAGTGCTAAAATCAAGGCATAGTGCAATTAAGAAGAAGAAAAATTCATCATATATAATCAAAGGTATTAACAGAAGCAAGAGGCATATTAATCAATTACGACTTGCAATAAAAACATTGAACTTGAAGGAAACGAATGCTAACAGGGCATAAAGATTAAAAACTGCCCAATTGAACATTTTGACCAACACATTGCAAGAGTCTGACTACATAGACAACATGTTCTCACTTATAGTATAGATCCCTTCTCAACAATGATCAAATGTCATAAAAGCAAATGCGAAAAAAACAATTAGCTACAAAATGGCACTTTAGACTTCATTACATCAAACAAAACACACATTGAACAAAACTTTTACACATTATCATCAATAATGCATTAAATTATACAAGTAATTAACCACACCTATTGCTTGATCCGCACTTAAGAGATTTAATCCTGATATTAACAAATCATGAAACAAGCAAGACTCGAAGTTCATTAGCCGCATATTCGGCAGGTTAATCATGAATAAATTCATTCCATATCATCAAAAATTTCATTTTACAACGTATTATACAACAGCTCATGGTTACAAAAACAGAATTAATCATAGATCAAGAAAAAAACAGCACATGTTCCACCAACAATTTATCAAATCAAAAAATGTTGAGACCAAACCAAAACAATTAAGGTGTAATATAGAAGTGATATTCTCGCAGTTTCTCAGCAACCAAACAGAAATCGAGAAAAAATAAAATCATAAGTAAATAACAAAGTGACTGTGTGTGTGGGGGGGCGCGAAGAAGGGAGAGGGAGAGGTAAGCGCTGGATGCAGAGGTTTATCGATCTGATTCATGTGTTTGTGTTTAATTTTGTAATTTGGTTTGAAAATTTAACAGCAAAATCTTCCAGGAAGAGATCGATGAACCGCTGCCTCCAGTGACATCACCACCACCACCCCTACCACCACCACCGCCCCACCCCGCAAAACAAAACAAAACAAAAAATCACCTAATTCCATTAATCAACACAACACAGATCTGAACAATATGAATCATGATTTCAAATTCAGTATCATGTATTCTTTTTATACCTCAATGCATCTATCTATACAAATATAACAGAAAAAAAATGCAAGATGCATGCACTCATTTACAGTAATAGTAGGGGTGCTATTGATCATAACCACAACAACAACAATAACAATATAGCTGTAGAGCTGAATTTATGAGAGAAAATAGAGAGAGAGAGGGCAGCCATTGAAGCAGAGGAATCTAAAATAGCAAAGTGCAAAGTTACCATTTCCGTACTGTTCTCTTTCTCTGTATGTTTATTTAATTAAATTTTTTTTTCTTGGGTTGAGGGAACAGGTAAAAAGAGAGGGAGAGAAAGGTAGCGGATGCAGTTGCAGTTGCAGTTGCAGAGGTAGGTAGGGAGCCAATGTTGATTTCGGCTCTACCTCTACCACAGCCTTATAGCATCAATTTCGCCACCTAAATTAACCCATCCTTCTTCCATCGTATCTCCGTTTAATTACACTGAATATTTCCATGAAAAAAATAAAATAGAATATTATATCCCAACACATTTTATCATTAATAATTAATATAAATTTAAAATAATTTTATTTTAATTTATAAAATAAATATCATTAAAATATATTAAATAGTATAAAAATATCAATAAATTTTATTTTACTAAATTGCATAATTATTTTGTAAGTTTATATAACAAATTAAAAATAATAGTTAAATATCAACATTCGTTGAATTAGTTGGCATCATACTGTTTTTATTTAAATTATATTATAAATTTCAATTATGGTATATGGGTTATATTAAATTAACTAATGAAAATTTTTTGTTGTATTTATAATATTATTTAAATTGAAATTTCGAATCATATTAGTTAGAGAATGAAATCTAAATACTATAATTTAAATACAATGATAATTAAATTTAAGGAGCTGTAAATATTCTATAAAAAAATAACTTAATAATTTTATTACTTTTTATAATAAAATTAGAAGATAAGTACAATTTTAGTCCCTATAATTTTGATTTTTGACAAAAATAGTTCTATGTTCTTTTTTGTTTTTAAGCACCACGAATTTCATATTTTTTTACACTTTGATATCGTTCTAATAAATATTGTTTAAAATTTTTGTTTTAATATAAAAATAATATGTATTTTCAATGTTAAAATCATATAATGGATAATATATTATTCACCTAACTGCAATAAACTCATAAAAAAAATTAAATTTAAATGTATTTTTAATTTAATTATAAATAAAAATAAATAATTTTTAAAATAAATTTATAATATTTTTAAAAAGAATTAATTGGTTAGATTGATTGTAAATTATATATATATAATAAATTTATTAATAAAATTTAATATTATATTAATTTTTTTTATAAAATAATGATTATATTAGTTAAAAGGATATTAAAGTGTAAAGAAATGTGAAATACATAGCACTTAAAAATAAAAAAATCACAGAGCTACTTTTTCTAAAAGACAAAATTACAGTAATTAAAATTATATTTATCCCTAAAATTAAAGTGTATAATTTTAAAATATTATTGTGTATATATCATTTTAATACCATAAAAAAATTATGCCATATTAATTTGATACTATATAATTTTTTTAACAACTAAAAAATAAAAAAAATTGAAGGATCCAAATTCATAATATTATCTTATAATATTTATCACTTAAATTACTATACTATATAGGAGGACAAATACTGTATGATATTTCTTAGCGTATCTGACATAACATTGATATAAAATTTGATATGACATCTCATTCTTTTGCACACATTATGTCAGGGAAGGAGAGTAGAATTTAAATTTTTGCTCTTTCTTGTATTTTTTTTTTACGGTAGATAATCAACCTCTTCAACTAATTTATAAAATTTTATATAATAATTATATTTTCTATATAAATTATTCACCGTAAATAGAAAAATAATAAATTTTATCAAATACAGATGGACAAAAAATCTTACTTTTCACGCTAAATATACTATAAAAAATTAATCAAGTTAGATCTAATATGTAAAATTGATTTAAAAGATATCCAAAATTATTAATATATAAACTATACATCTAAAATTTTATATTTTCTTAAATTAATTAAAAATAAATGTCAAGATATATGGTAAATTTACTCATTTATATTTCTTTTGAAAAACAATTATAACATTGTGCTTCCCTAGATTTCTTCATCAAACATTTTCCTTTATATCCACTGGTGATTATATTTTAAATCAACAGTAATTTTTTTTCTATTTTTATTTTTTATTTCTTTACCTCCAATAAATATAAATCTATTTTTTTATTCATAGAGTTTTTTATCTAATATGTAATTTATAGTTCTTTTTGTTTTAAAATTTTTATAGTCGGACTCAATTAAAAATTATATAGTCAATTTATGACTAATCAACGCTATATAGTGGAGCATAAAAATTGCTGTACTGATCGTTGAGTTACAAATTAAAATAACACTGTAAACACGATTGAAGAATAATAACAAATAATTTTACTGTTTAAGTGAGAGTGTTTTAGATATTTTTTACTTCACTTATATTATTTATTCGTCAAAATATATTTTTCATCTTTAATGAATGGAAAGCAAATAATATAAAAATATTGCTTGGAATAAAAAGTGTCATGATATTTCCCACAATTTTTCAAAATAATTGTTAGGAAATCTCACAATTCTTATTGTCTTGAATTGAATTCAAGACATAATTCATGACTTTTGATGCCTCAAAGGGGTTTTTGTCATTTTTTTATAATACTCATTTAAAAAAATTGAGTTTTTCACTTATTAAATATTAAAAATACATTTTAATAAAACAAATAATATATATAAAAATACAATGAGAAGTATAACAAAATATAAATTTTTCCTATCTATTATTTAATCGCATTCACAAAACAATTTGCAACTCAAGTCGCTTGTTCAATAATTTGTAGATTTTATTCAATGGCATTGATTAGCGATAAATCAACTCTATAATCTTTAATGAATTCAGTTGTAGAAATATTGATAAAATTTTTATAATATAAAAATATATAAAATATAACAATCAAAATTTTATAAAAGTATATTAAAAATTCAAAGGAAGACTTAAAATTTCAACAAAAGAATAAATAAATTAGAAATTTTTATTTATTAGATATAAAAACTAAATATAAATAAATTAAATAATAACTAAAAAACTATTATTGATTTAACAGATAATCAGTAATTGCCGTTAAAAATGGATTTTTTTTTTCAAAAAAAAAAAGGATTTTTTTAAGAAACAGACAAAAAAATGCTATAGTGTTTTCTGCTTCAAAAATTCCTATATAACTCATTTCAAAATTAAAATTGGAATGATGTTAATTTGTAAACAAATAATGGTCCAACATGTGGCAGGTGCCAAACACGTGCTGCAAGGCGTCATGACCACCGTCGGGTACCTGGTGGTCCATAGCCTTTTCTTCTTCTTCCTCTTCATAGCTAGTGCTAAGTGGCAAATTACACATCATTGTCAATTTTGTTGTTTCTTTTCTCTTTGCTCTATCCATTTCCTGTTCATAAAAGTAAAAGAAAGAAACCCTTTCAAAATAAATAAATAAATAACAATAAAAATCTTTTGGCCTTTTTCCATTATTTATTTTTATGCATATGTTGGTAAAAGCTTGAGAAAGAGTCCAAATTAATTCTACAATCAATGAATTGGTGGTGCACATAGGCTAAGCATGACTCATGTGGATGAATATTACATCATTTTTATTCTTAGGTCATGTTAGATTATATCCTCCACTATTTCATTGATAATTATTTCTTTTAGATTAAAAAAAAGGTGAATCCTTGTCCTTTCTACACTAAAAAGGAAAAGATAAAACTTTACCAATTTAGCATGTTATTTTGTCTAAAATATATAATTAAACACTTAAATTTTTACTCATTTAATTAATTTAATATCTAACCATAAATTATCTTATCTCTTTCAGTTTAGCACATTGATTCTTTTAGTGTTTTTTTCCCTTATTTTTCAAATACATTTAATTCAATATAAAATTAAATTATTTTTTTGAAAAAATATGAATGGATCATTCATTAAAAATCAAAGCACATCAAGATGAGCTCATGAAATATCAATATAAACTCTCATTTAAATTATAAAATCGTTTGTTATTATTCTTCAATCGTGTTAGTGGAGTTATTTTTATTTACAACTTGACAATTCATTCGACAATCTGTATATTCCACTTTATATTGTTGATTAATCATAAATTAACTTTTTAGTCTTTAACTGAGTTTGATTGTAAAAATATCAACAAAAATTTCACATCAGAGAAAAATATAAGATTCATAAACGATAAACAATAAAATTCCATAAAAGGGTGTTAAAAAACTCTATGGAAGAAAATTCAAAATTTTAATAAAAAATAGATAAAAGATATGTATTTGTAAAATAATACAAAAAAACAAAAGAAATAAAAAACGATGAGGGTTAGAGTTGATATAAGAGATGGTTGACAATGGTCAAAATGAAAATTTTTTATAAAAAACCTAAAATAATAGAAAAAAGAACGGCTAGATTTTTTTTAAAAATTTTATTGATGTTAATTTATAACATAAAATTAAATTATGAAACTTTAATTTTACATTTAAATTTGAATTTAAACTTAAGAGACGTATAAATGGATTTTTCACGTAATTAAATTTTACTTATATTAAAAAATTATTATACATTTTAGTGTTTGCAGTCATGTTAAATAAGTTGTTGAACATTTTTTATCGTTCTTGTGATCATGTTTATATCGAATCAAATTAATCAGACTCCGATGATTTTAAAACCAATGATTTAAACAAAAAAATTCTTATATATTTTTAGTGTATAACATTCTTTTTTTTTTTTTGGAAATTTGTTTTCATTAAGAAAACAAAGAAGATACATTAAAGCGGAAAGATGCCCTAAGGCAGAGTATCAGGAGATGAACATCTTCTGAGAGAACAAAATAAAGCTATTAACAACTTAGCTCTTCTAGCCTCTTAAGGTTACTACAGCAGCAACCACTTGTGAGTCATTGTGCGAACTCCCTAAATACTACAAAGAGTTTTGAAAATGACTGTGGCTAACCTAAAATAGAATAAGAAAACACTAAAACTAAACCAAAATATACAGACCATAGTTAAAATAGATTAAGAGCTATAAAAAAAATAGTTTGTAACCCTAATCTACCACTAGGGCTCAATCAATGGAGAAGTTCTCTCATACTAGCGATCAATAGTTACTTTTCCTTGGGAGACCTGCTTCTTGCCTACTCCGTAGCTGTCATCATGGCTGTTGTAGGTGGTAACAGAGGCGTGGTTTATAGTCTCAATGAATCTTCCTTCTCCTTCACATGATGATGGTAGTCCCAAGGAGTGAGTTTCCTCATGCTTAGGCCAGGGATTTAAGGTCGATGCGCCTCAGGGCTATCAGAGCTCAGAGATAGCTTCATATTTCTCTACGAGAGAGAAGCAGAGTTATGGTTGCTAACTTGATTAAGGAAAAGATAAACCTCTATCTTCTTCAGAGGCCATGTGTTTATCTATGAGCCATAAGGTAGTTGATTGTTCCTTAGCTTCTTCAGATTAACACCTCCCTGTTTCACCCGTTCTTGGTCTTCCTACTTCAAAAATTTGAACCCAGAGATGTTCCTTAGCTTCAGGTCTTGAACTTGATTCTTAGAAGCGAAACTCCAAAATTTTCCATCATTGCTCCATTGCCTCCTTTTAAGTAGCCCAATCAGCCCTTTCATATTGCCACTCACATTTACAGTTGCACATATGAAATCTTGCATTTATTTCTCTTTCTCTTGAGTAGTATGAAGCTTTTGAGAAAATTTTTTAACACTTAAATGCCTCGAAGAGAAAAGAAAATATAGAAAATTGGTTGCAGACTTAAGCTTCACTAATTTTAAAAACTAGGAAACACTTGTCAGAGAGAACATCTTCTCTTATTAAAAAACTCTCCAGGAGTTCTACTTTTTTATTTTAGTGTATAACATTCAATGATAAATATATTAAAGCTAATAATTAAATGTATAGTTTTTTTGGGTCAAATAAAACTTCTATTTCATTAAGAATTGAATTGAATATCCTTGTCTAACAAGATTTGGAGTTGTAATGGGACACTACTCCATCTCTCAGGATTACATAAAAGAAACTCACTTTTTGATGACCAATTGGCTACCAAATTTGCTTCCCTACATATACGAGCTATACCTACATTTTCCTTTCTTAACAGCTCCCATATGGCTTTTATATCTTGGACCACTGCTTGTATTTCCCACGTCACTTCTTCTGGTTTACCTTTAATGGCTCATACTACTTCTAAAGTATATGTTTCAATCTTTGTGCTTGTAATTTCTCTGTTGTTAACGTAGTTCATCGCTTCCATGACAACTATGGCTTCCACTACTAGCACGAAGTTGCATCTTATTTTCTTTACTTAAGCTTGTATAACTCCACCTATATTATCTCTGCATATAAAAGCAACTTGGGCTTCTTAGTTCTGTGTATTAAAGGAAGCATCACAGTTGAGTTTCACTATTCCACTACCAGGTGGGATCCATCTTGAATCTGTTCTTTTCTTAACACCGTTTATACACTCATGCCATCATTGACTTCAAACCATTCCTTCCACTACCTTTGGACTATGAGCATCGGATCACCATTAATTTTTTGAAAGACTACCCAATTCCAGTTCTTCTATAACTACCAACACAAGATAGCCATATATTCTATTCTCTTGGCTACACTGTTGCTCCTCTAACAGCTTCAATGTCTTTTCCCACTACCCTTTGAAAGGCTAAAAACCCATTTCTACTAGTCTGTATAAGAGCATCAATCCAAACTAAATTCTTTTCACAAACGAGCATAGGAATAGCAAGTGCTCAGTAGTTTCCTCATCCCATTGACAAACTTCACAACTTTGGTCTATGTGACATCCTCTTTTCCTTAAATTTATCTTTATGGGTATCATATTGTTCAGGCATCTCTAAATAAACACTTTTATTTTCCTTGCTACCTGTAGCTTCTATACCGATTACCATAGTTTTTTGCTCTGTACATTAGATGTTGACTGAGATCTCAATCCCTCCCTTCGATTTTCCATCTGCTTTAATAATCTATATCTAGATTTCACAATGTATCAACCTTTCCTATTATAGTGGCAGATCATTTTGTCCTAAGCTCCATGAGTTGATATAGGCATTTTTTTCTATGGCCTCCTTCTCTGTTGGAGAAAAGAACTGACTGAGTAGTTGTTGATTCTACCCTTTTATTCAGTATTCAACAAGGTCCCTAACATAAGTAATTAGAGAATTTACTAGAGGTTGAGATTAAACTCGAAATCCTAGTAACCCTGGAACCCATCTGTGCTCCTAAACTCAAATTCTTCTTCCTGCCCCCAAGTTCCATCTATTGCCTAATTCAATTACTTCCTTACCATGTAGAAAACTTTGCCAAACCCATGAAGGTCTTCTTCCTCTATTGGCTTCTAGGAAATCAGAGTACGGATGATAAATGCTCTTTAACAACCTTGCAACCATGGAATGAGGATTTTCAATAATCCTCTAGCATTGTTTTACTAATAACGCCTTATTGAATAAGTTCATCTCACGAAATCCCAACCCTCCCTCTAATTTGTTCTCTGTAATCTTCTGCCACCCTACATAGAGAATCCCCCCCCCGCTTCACCCTGTAACCACCAAAATTTGCTAATAGCCTACTCCATTCTTTTAACAATATTGACATGAAACTTGAAAACACTCATAATATATGTTGGCACTGTTTGGAGAACAACCTTAACCAACACCTCTTTCCCCTTAGGGGATAGCAGCAATGATTTTCAACTTTGAATTTATTAAATATTCTATCACATAAAAAGTTACAAAAGTTGGGATTGGTTTTCCTCCTTTCCGCTGGGACTCCCAAATACTTAGCAAGAGCCTTGGATTTGTTAACCTGTAGAATACTTGCTATCATCAATCACTCTTTGGAGGATGTGTTGTTGCTGAAAAGAATCCCTAACTTGTTGAGATTAACTTTTTGACCCGTAGCCCTGCAATAGTTATTGATTGTGTCATGGATTCTTGTGGCTTCTGTAGCTTTAACCTTAGCAAATAGAATGCTGTCATTTGCAAATTGGACATGGGTTAAAGGGGGAGCTCTCCTATTTATTTTAAAACCCATGATTCTCCTTTCATTCACTTCTTTGCTTATCATTTTAGAGAAACACATCCGCCACAATTATAGAGACAAACGGTGAAAGTGGATCACCCTGTCTTAAGCCTCTCCCCGATTGGATTTGGCTTAATTCTTCACCATTCAGCAATACTGAGTAAGACATTGTGGTTATACATTCCATAATCCACTTCTAATCAAATCCTAGATATGCCAACATGAACTCCATAAAATTCCAACATACCCTGTCATAAGCTTTCTCCATATCAAGTTTTATTGTCATATTCTTTACTTTGCCCTTACTTCTGCCCTTCAATCCATGAATGGCCTAATATGTTATGATTATGCTCTCTTGAATGCTTCGATTAGGCATAAAAGCAGTTTGGTGTGGTGTTATTAGTTTTTTCAACCATCTCCTCAAGTTATTGGCAAATATTTTTGATATAGTCTTGTAAGCATAATTGAAACAACTTATTGGCCTATAGTCTGATAATTTTTCAAGGTGAGCCACCTTAGGAACTAGAACTATATGAGTTCTATTTAGGCCTGGCTCAAACTAACCTATATCAAAAAATTTACTTACCATGCTAATCACATCACAACTCACAACATCCCAGGAAAAGTGAAAAAACTAACCAGAATAGCCATTAGGTCCCAGAGCTCTTAATCTGCTCATTTAGAAAGTTGTTATTAACTTCTTCATCTGACACAGTAGCAGTGAGAGATTTATTCATTTCCTCCACTACCAAACTAGGAATACACTCCATGATGGCCTGATCAATATGAACTCGTTCTGCCTTTATAAAGTTCTTTGAAATGTCTGAGAACTTCTTCTTTAATTTTTTCCTCATTAGTTTGCGATACTCCATTCTCCATCTTGAGCTGTAACACCTTATTCTTAGCACGCCTCTTCACAGTGGTCATGTGAAAAAATTTAGTATTTTTTTTCACCTTCTTTGAGCCAATCAACTCTAGACCATTGTAACTAGTACAACTCCTCTACTTCCCATAATTCCTGAAGCCTCTTCTTTATTTTATTTTCCTCTTCCTTCATTGCTGAGTCATAGATACCTTCATGAAGTTCATTTATCCGCGCTTTGATGCTCTTTATTTCCTGTTTTGTGTTTTCAATTTTTTTAGCGCTCCACTTCTGTAGTTGTTTTGCATATGCTGATAATTTACTTTGGATCCCACTCTCTCTTTGGTCTACCTCACTATTCTCCCAAGATCTTTGAATAATTTCCTTACATTCCTCATCTTTTTTCCACTTCAACTTAAATCAGAATCTTTTGTGTTTCTTCAATCCCTGACAGTGTAGTCTCACTGCTAACGACCTATGATCTGAAACCCTAAAATTCTCATGGAGAACTTTAGCGTTTTCAAAGATTTCCCTCCACCTCACAGAAGCTATCGCTCTATCCAGCCTTGCCATGATCCTCTTTTCATTTGTCAGTCTATTCTACCAAGTGAACTGCCCCCTTGAAAATCCAGCTCTAAGAGATGTTCTCATTAAGAAAATTATTGAAAATGAAGGCTTAGGACCAATTTAAGCTATTCCCACCCAATTTATCATAAGCCAATATGCACATTAAAGTCTCCCAATAAAAGCCAAGGAGAATTCCGGCCCACTCCAAGAGTAGAATATCCTTCAACACTCTATCGCGATCTCGTATGTCAGGTGCTCCATACACACTTGCAAAGTACCAATCTTGCTCCCCTCTCACTTTCCCATGAATAATTTTTTTTTGATTTTTGCAGAATAATGATATCCCAATCCTACTTCCACCACATTGCTAAACCCCCAGCCCTCCCATCTGGATCCACATACTCACCCTTATCAAATCCGTTAGATCTCCTTAGATCTTCCATTTTGTTGCTGCATTGTTTGGTTTCCATCAAGAACACAATCTCTGGATGATGCTTCCATATTAGATCTCGCATGTATTTCTTCATAACTTTGTTCCCAACTCCTTGACTTTAGTTCATAGAATTTACCTTTATATTTTTTGCTCCACCATAAATATCAATCATGCAAGGATTTTTTTTTATACGGCAAGCTTTGCATTCTGAACTCTAAATTATAATTGGTACCTAATGTAATGGGTTTTATAAATAAAAGATATATGCAAATATAATTTTTTGACAAAAGTTTATAGGAAAAATAATTCCTTTATAAAAATAAAAATTATTTTTACTGGGTACTCAATGGTATATATATATTTTTTTTATTTTCTCAATAACTATTGTATACTTTTGATAAATGACATTTCACCCATAATTTCTTTGAAGAAAAGGAAATTTCAATAGAATAAAGTAGTGGAAGTGTGGCTTTAGTGGTAAATTTTTTTTTTTAGCCTTTGTGGTAAGTCATGTATGTCTTAATATGGTAAGTTCTAAGGTTTTCTTTTAGCAATGAGAATAATTTTACTTATTTTTTAAAAAAATTAAACAACAAGAAGTAAAAGAAAGAAAGAAAGAGCTTTAATTCCAACAAGAAATGATTTTCTATGGGCCATTTCAAAGACTTTGCGGTGAATATATATGTTATATATAGATCCATAATCTTTTGTGAAAGATGCCAACCAAGCCTACTCTTGATTTAATTATTATTAGCTATTTAGCCATTTGCATCCTAGGATTGCTACTCCAACAATGCTTTTTTCTTTTTTTCAAGTCTCTTCTTCACTTATTTATCTTTTGAATCCTACCCATCAACACAATTTTTTTAATCATTTCCTAAGCCACCGATACCTAACTTTCTTAGTTAGTAACACCTTGTTGGCTTAATAGTTAAAGTGTATTATAAAACATTTAATTACTCCTTCTATGATGGTAAAATTTTTTTAATTCAATATCATTGTAACTTTTTAAACTTATCATGTTTTATAAATATATTTTATCAATTTATAAATTAATTATTTAATAAAATATAATTTATAAATTCCTTTAGCTAATTAAAGTGTATAAATAATTTTATTTTAAATTTTTATAAAAATATTATTTACATATTTTAATAATTTTGAAAAATATTAACAAATAAATTTTATTTTCATCAAGCTAATAATGTATGTAAATTATTAATTTGTAAATTCTGAGATTAAACTAACAAATTATGCTATAAGGCATAACTTTTATTTTTAATCATATGCACAAAGTTATTGCAATGTGCATGTGCTGCTGCTGCCATTGGTTCTCCATTTGTTTGATACCCATTTCTCTTTTGCTTATCGGTCAGTGTCCCGTATACAGAAATTTAGAAGATAGCTGCTTTATACATGAACATGTTACAATTTTTTTTTTTTTGGACAATACAAGATGAAATTTCATTCATTATTGGCAAACAAATAAAAGAGTACAAGCACAGTACATTAAACCATTTTTTTTTTGTAGAGAAAAAAATTATAGTAAAAAATAAACCAAAATATAGCATAAAATTTTTTTCCAATGAAGATAAAATAATTTTTATTGGTTTTTTTATGTTTTCTGCGTCTTAAATATATTAAAGGAGTAAAATCGAAATATAATATAATTATGTTATTCAAATCTTCATCTCAACAACATTCAATCTACCATTTACTGCTCTCATAGATAGATCAAGGCACTAAAATAGAAACACTTTTACACCAAAATATAACCATAAATCTATGAATTTATTTATCAAGATTTGAGATTTTTACTCAAATTCATAACATATGTGTATTAGATTAAAAAAAAAAGGTTTAATTATTTTTAGAGAAAAAACGAAGGAAGAACAAGATTTGGTACCATGTTACGAAATCGATTCATCAGAGTGATAGATCAAACTATTTGTAATTACATGTGGTTACAAATTAAGATATGGCTTGTGCCTCACTCTTTGAAGGACTGATTGGGTTCCACTTTTTAGATAGTGAGACAAAAATATGTACAAAATATATATATATAATATTTGTAATTTTTATAAATTTATTTTAATTTGATTAATTATTTCATTTCTTTTACTTTTTTTTTTTTTATCATACAATGAAGAGATGAACACCCCAACAAAAAGTATAAGATCCCGATCTTGAAACCACGTAATGCTCATATTTTTTTTGTCTTTACCTTTCTTTTAATATCAGTGAAATTTTGTTTTTTTATAGTAAATAATAAAATTAAATACATTTATTATGTAACCTACATATTGAGACAACTAATCATATATATGCAAATCACCTTCTTAAGTCAAAGATTTGAAGTGATAAGGCAGAAATATCTTGGAGTGATAAGGTTGCAACCTTTCAAGAAATATCTTCTAAACTAGGCAAAGGAGAGTATGTCGATGGTAATGATGATCCTAGTGGATTTCAATCACTACAAGGTGATAAATCTACTCCATCAAATAAGGAGCACTACAACAAATATGAAATTTTTATAAAAAAAAAAAAGATAAATACTCTCTTCATTTCTTTTTAATTGTCCCTTTTGAAAAAATGTGAAATTCCATTTAATTGTCACTTTTATACAATCAATAAAATGACAATCATTTTTTGCCAATTTTTCCCTTATCATTATCAATGCAAAGTAAGTAATGCTCGATACAATTCTAAAGTCATTTGTGGATTTAATTTTTAGTCTTTCAAAAACTAAGGATATTTTAGTCTCTTGACTTATTTTTATCTTAAAATTAAGATTAATTAATTATTTCTTAATCCAAGTGAAATTTCCAAAAGCTACAATTAAAAAGAAACGGATGGAATATTATAAATCTTTTATCAGGCATAATCTTGTAAGTCTTGTAAATATCTCTTCTCTGCAAGCATTACTATAAATATTTTTTAACAAAGGATTGTCAACTCACGTTGAAGAGAATTAAAAAAAAAACAAATATTGCTCTCTATTTTATTTATTTTTATGGTATCAGAGCAGTTATGATGAGTTGAGAAAGAGTCCTTTAAACCCATAACAATTGCTTCAACAATCTCTTTAAATGTTACTAACTTTGTAACTCTCAAACTCAAACCAACAAATTATCCACTTTGATGTGAGCAAATGCTTGCACTCGTAGAAAGCCAAGACATGGTAGGAATCCTCACAGGTGAGAAGATATAACCAACCATGTTTGTCACCCCCAACAACTAAAGACAAATCACAAACTTCTCCAGATCAAGACAAAACACCATAACTTTCAGACGACTATCCTAAATGGAAGAAAGAAGATCATTTACTGCACGGGTGGATCATTGAAAAACTCATAGAAGAAGCCTTAGGGCTTGTAATTGGTTTAGAAACATCACAAGTAGTTTGGCATGCTTTGAAAGAAGCATATGCCCAAGAATCACAAAAATGTGAATTCACACTTCATCAACAACTCACATACCTCAAAAAAGATCCCAACTAATCCTTAACCAAGCACTTAAGGAAATTCAAAAGCATCTGTGATAGCCTTGCAGCTATTCCAGTTTCTGACACAACCAAAGTTTATCATTACTTGCCAATCTTGGCTTAAAATACGAAACTTTGACAACAATAAAGCTTAAACCTCCTATGCCAAGCTATTCTTAGGTTATCTTACTCCTACAAGGTTTCAAACAGAGAAATTCATGGCTGGAATGGAAGCAACAACTTCACCACCACATGCTTTTAAGGATAGTGAAATCAAAGCCAACAACAGTTATACGAAAATCAACATAAGCAGAATAATCAGTTTATATCCAAAGGTCAAGGTTTTCAAGCTACTAATAACAACTTCCAATTTTTTAACTATGCAGGTAGTAATTCTACATCATAAAAATTATCGCAAAAGAATAATAATTGAGCTCAGCAACCTCCACCCCTGGTAAGCATCATATGACAAGTGTAGAAAGAGAGATGTATTGTAACGAATGTAGTCAACTGTGTGGAAAAAATGGTCACATTGCCAAAATTTATTGGAATCTACGTACTTCACCTATACACAATAATGAGCTCCCACAAGCACTTATAGCTCTCACTTTAGACACTTCAGTTGTAAATTCTAAATGGACAACCGTTACTGGCGCTTCCAATCATATGACTGTAAATTCAAGTATGTTTCACAATCTCCATAAATATATTGGAAATTTGTCGTTATTGATGATGGCTTGGCTTTAAAAATTGATGCTATTAAAGATACATTAGTATCAGATGGAAAGAACAAACTATTGTTAAGAAATGTTTTACTTGTGCCTCAATTAACTAAAAATTTGCTTTCAGTAAGCCAATCGACAAATCAATATTCGTTAAATTATGAGTTTACTAATGAACTTTTATGTATAAAGAAATGAGTAATAGGCAAAATCTTACTAATAGGACAATGAACATGAGATCTCTATGTGCTATCCAAACTAAAGGAGGTATATTTCTCAAATAAACAAAGATCTAGATCTGAAGATTTATGGCACCATCAGCTTGACACCCTCAAAGCTCTACTCTTTAACTTTTACGTTCTAGAAATTTGATTGATGTTAAATTAGGCAATAAGCCTGGTAACATTTGTGAAAGTTGTTAACTTAGAAAACTTAGCAAGATGCCTTTTAATTTAACTCATTCTTCTACTATTAGTGAAAATTGTTTTAATTATTATCTTCGTCCTGATGATATGGGAAAAGGCGGGGGGGGGGGGGGGGGGGGGGGGGGGTTAATAGGGCTATCGAAAAAAAATTAAAACTTAAAAACAAATAAACAAAATGAAAGAATGTTAAGAAGGAAGAGTGATGAACACAAGAATTTAAGAAGTTCAGATTCTCAATAATCCTACGTCTCCACCTAACTTATCCCCAAGTTAGGATTTTGAATCACCACAATCTATTCACCTAGATTGATTTTTACAACTTGATTCTTAGGCTCAACTCAAACCTTACATAATTGTTTTCAAGGATCACACTAAAACTAAATTCCCTAGTGTTTTAATGGCTAAACACTTAAACCAATTCCTTTAAAATAGAACCTCCCTTCCCTTTTTCTAAACCTAGAAAATAGAAGAATAAAAATTTCTATTCTAATCACTCACCAAACTCTCATAAGAGTTTACCAAATACAAGAATGAATTAAAGAGAATTTTGAGCTCAATTGAATGCTTGAGAATGTATAAATGAAAAACAAGTTTCTTGACCTCTAAATGATCTTCAGAGGTTGTATTTATAGTTGAGCAATTCAATTATAGTTGTTAGAAACAATAATTTTGTTTCCAATGAATTCAAACTTCATTTGAATGAAATTTGGTCTTTTAGTCTGTATTTTCTCTGGTCTCGGTCGTGATCACACTCATCCGGGTCGGGATAATAAAAAATATATCCATTATAGCCATTATATTTAAAGTCTACATTGATCCCAATCATGACTGCATTGATCCTGATTGGGATGACACTTGTCTCAGTCATGACATTGGGTCAGGATATGTTTTGGAAGATTTCTTCAATTTGGTGCAATTTTGGTCCCGGTCGGGATCATGACTTTTAGCTATTGAAGAAGATCGAATCAGCCTTAGATTTCTTCATGAAAGTTGTAGGTATTTTTCTTATCTTTCCATAACACTTTGAATCACCTCAATTTGACATCTTTATGTCAAGATATTATTGAAACACTAAGAGCTGCTCAAATCAAAATGAAAACTGCATATGCTGATTTTAACTGAATATTTCCAGACCCAAATGAATTTGGATTTTAACAAATAAGATCAATTCAGAAAGCTTGTGATGTCTAATTAAGATTTTGAGAAGACAACTTTCTTATCATAAAAGTCTAAGACTTCTAAAATCTTCCTGGAATCTTGAAGGTCGATTTAGTCCAAAAGCATGCTTAACTTCATTTTGATTTTCATGATAGTCCTAGCTTATACACACTTAAACAAACATATTAAATGCTCAAAATCAACTTTATTAAGATCAAAATCAAGATTGATTATTGATAAGGTCAATAATCTCCCCCTTTTTAATTTTGACAAACTTATTTTGAGTTTGAGAGAATAATATAAAATGAAGTGTGTGATCATTTGAATTAATTTTACTCCCCGTAAAATTATGCATATCATAAAAATAATAACTATAAGGAGTAAGAAATTCAAATAAATAAAAATTAATGAGAAATATATATTTCTTTATTTCCCCCCTTGTTTGACATGATAAGAAATATAAATTTTAAAATTTATCTTCTTAAAAAAAACTTCACAAAATATTTAAGAAACATAAACATAGTAGAAGACAAATTTTACTAAGATAATGCATCATAAAATAGTACATATCACATTATCATATAGAGCTTAGTTCTAAAGGAAACAAAAGACCAAGAACTAAAATAATGAAAATCATGAAAGTTCATTTTAAAAAAAAATATTTCTCCCTCTTTGTAAAAGACTAAATGAAATCATGCAAGTAAGCAAAACAAAGTCTTTTGCATGGAGAAAAATATGATAACTTGATAATTGACACATAAGTAGCCGCACTTACAATGCATGTAACAAATAGCAAGGAAATAAATAATAATAAAAAGAATTAAGCAAACTCAAATTTTTCTCCCCCTTTGGCAAAATAAAAAAGAATTAAAGAAACATGGATTGAGAAAAATAAGATTGCATTAATAAAAATATAGTAGTACAATGATATTTAAAATATCAATTGTAGACAAGACATACACATACAACCCTTAGCTCATAAACCAAAAGAAAACAGAAAATAAACTAAATATAAACTGACATTAAATAGTCTTAAATATAAGCTAACAACTCAAAGCTCAGATACGGAAAATATACTGAAAATAAACCAAATAGAAACTGACAGAAAGCACACAAAAACACGAAAATTTTAAAAAATTTGTTAAGATCAAAATCAAACATTTAAAAGAAATTATATCAATTACCTAAAACAATCAAGACAATATGATAAGCACAACTTGATTTCACATGAAAACAAGTCCAACCATCAATTCACTAATTTAAACAAACAATTAAGACAAACTAGAACCATCTACCATGCCAAGTTCATGCTTAATAAAGTTCAATCTCTCTTCATTGAGAGGTTTGGTGAAAATATCTGCAAGTTGATTATTTGTTTCAACAAATTCAAGTGAGATATCATCATTTTGAACATGATCACTGTAAGCACCCAATTTCAGGATGGCTAGAGTATGGATGCGACAGAGGACCCGATGATGAAAATAGACTGTGAAATTAGATTTATTGGATTTGATTTTTTGGTTTAGAACTAAATTGTAAATTATTTTTAAAATTTATTTTATATTTTATTTATTTAACTTTTTTTAATAAATTTTCAAATAAAAAAATTTAAGAGAAAAAAAAAATGGGCCGAAGTTGGCCACTCTTCCCCATTTTCACAATTTTTTTTTTCAGACCGGAGGAAATCTACATTTCTGGCCGGAAATCTACATTTCCGATCGGAAGATGGGTTTTTCCGATTTGATTTTTTTTATGAATTTTTTTTATTTATTTATTGGTTTATTTGTTAGTTATTTATAGATTTTGATTAATTTTTATTTGATAAATATATTTATTTTATTTGATAAATAAAGTGAGGTATTTCTATCTATAAAAGCCCAAGCCCATACTTTAGAAACCCATTTGGGCTAATAAAGATTGGGCTACCCTTTTATACCTACAAATGCTATTTCTATGCTTTACTACTTTGAGAGATTTGGCATGCTGGGTCGGTTCTTGATATCCCCTGTTGATATTGAGGCCCAGACCAAAAATCTTAGGAAAAGAAACTCGCCATTGAACGCGTGTGTGGGAGGAATAAGGTTGGAAGGATGTATGTTGTACACTTGATTTGATACTTGTATACCTGGCTTACTACTTGTTAATTGCTACTTGTTGCATAACACGTGCATCATGCATACATGCATACATGTAGTTCATGCATCATACTAACCTTTTATTTTTCAGCCATCATAGATTCATCCGGGTCTTCCTGTGTTTGGGAGTGGAAAGGTGGCAGATTGGTAAGGACTGATTCAAGCCCAAAGTCTATAGCCAAAGAGATCCTTCACAGTTTGGAAAAGAGACCGATCAATCCGCTTTACTTGGAAGCTACACCAACACCAGTTACACAGACCGAAAAGATGGAACAAGGAAATTGGGCCCTAGAGGACATCAAAGGAGCATTGATGGAGGACATGAGATCAATGATGCAAAATGAGCTAAGACAAGCCCTGGCTAGATTAATGCCACCACCTGCTGCTGCACCTACACTCGCCGCTGCTGCACCTACACTCGCCGCTGCTGCACCTCCTGTTACTGCCAATCCACCAGTTGTAGATGCACCACTCGACAATGTTGGGGGGCAACCAATGAATGCTGTTAGGAATGCACCAAATGCTGAAGTGAAATTGGAAGATGTTGAGAACTACATGATTGAGAAAGCAAAAAGGGAATCACTTGAGCAAGTTCAAGAGCTGGAATCCAAGCAGATGAAAGCACTGACTCAGAAGATGTCCAAGATGGAAGAATTGATAAGAGGACAAAGCATGGGATATTCATTTGATTTTGATGATATGATGCAATTTAAGGAAGATAGGCTACCTGATAAGTTCAAAATGCCCCAGCTACAGAAGTTTGATGGTACCGGAGACCCAAGGATCCATCTTAGTCAATACAAAACTACTATGAGCACCACAAAAGCTCCTTTGTCCGTAGTCACCAA
>CATIWM010690297.1:0-17640 GCA_949671775.1 Mallotus repandus
GAATAAAGAAGGAAAAAATAAAGAGAAAAATAAAAAAAAGAAAGAAAAAATAAAAAGAAAAGGAAAAATAAGGTAAGAGGAAGAAGAGTGCATATCCGTAACTAAAAGTGACAAAAGTATAAATAAAAGTGCTAAAATCAGTAAATAATAAAAAGTTTGGATATTTTAGTAAATATTTTTTAAAAATTATCTATTTGTGTAAAAATTTCTAAATTTAAAAGGAAGAATTGCACTCCTATAGTTCTGTTGTGTATTCCATGGATGCTCAAATATCTATTAACTAAAAAAGCCCAACGAAAATTATTTAATCAAATGAAAAAATATTTAATCTTTTGAATGAAGGGTAGACTTTAAAACATAATTGGAAGTGGGAAAAAAAAAAGTATATAATGCCAAAATTTGGGATAATATTCATAGTTCTTCGAACTAATACATATTTATACTTTCATTAATATGCCTACACTTTGTATTTTATCCCCTTATAGACTTAACAAATTATAATTTACTTGCTTTCATAAAAAAAAAAAAGGACAAATATAATATTAAAGTTCTGCCAGAAAATAAAAGTTAATAAATTTCTTTAAAAATAAATTGAAATTCATGAATATTAATGAAGAATACATCTAAATTTAACATACCACCTTTATATATATATATATATATAAAGAAAAATAGATTACATATTGAAAAGTTCTAGGATGATTTTACTTTTTTAGTACTTTATTTTTACTTAATTTATTTTTATTATTATAAAAAAAGCATGTTTGTTCATCATTAAATTTTATATTTGAAAAAACAAAATAACTCCTAGAAGACAGAACACACATAGGATTTTTTTGTATAAAATAATTTATAAAGTCCCATGAGTTTCGGTCCTTAATTAAAATGAAAAGCCGTATTAAATGCCTTATTGTTCGTTAATCTGTTTATTAATCCTCTTTTTTCCTCTTGGTTTCTTTTCTTTCTATTCTTTACCCTCAACCTTCTCCTCCACCATAAACTTTTCAAGTAAATCTCAAATCTAATTAATTTTTCAATATTATTCATTTTGTTTTTGGTAATTACTTTTTTGTATGTAGTGAATGGATTTTAATGCATGTTTTGTTATGTAAAAAAATTGAATTATATTGCAATATTTTGATGCAGGTTTTGGAGGGTTGAAGAGAGGTGTGCTGTGTATAATGGCATATAAGGTGGATCATGAGTATGATTATTTGTTCAAGATTGTATTGATTGGAGATTCAGGTGTTGGCAAATCCAACATTCTTTCCAGGTTTACTAGAAATGAGTTTTGCTTGGAATCCAAGTCTACTATTGGTGTTGAATTTGCAACAAGAACACTTCAGGTTGGTTTTTTCATCCCCATGAATTTAATTTAGATTTTCTCAAGAAATTCATTTAATCAGATTTTTAAGTCAATTATGATGGTTATATAGAATTCAAATTTTCAACTTTAAAATAAACAATGCATTTTGAACGAAATGAAATTATTTCAAAAATAATGTGATTTTACGAAAGGATAATGATTTAAGTAGTTAGTAGCTACATGAATAGTAATATTTATGGCAAGTAAAATTTCTTTTATATTCTCTTTTTCCATTTGCACACCCCTATATATGAAATCGGGCATGTAATTTTAACAAAAAAAATTTTGTCTTTAGTGTCCATCATTGTCCTTTGCAAAAATTGAATTGAATTGATGCATGTATGAGTTATTCCAAACATGATTTTGGCATATTAAATTGGTGGGTCTGCATTTTGCAGTTGTTGATGATAATTGAGCACGAATTAACATGTAAGTATTGCACAAAATTTAGATACTGGAAATATGCTGATTGATATTTGCATAGATTAAGAAAGAATAGTAGTTTTTGGAAACCTTGCAAAATGAGAATGAATGCGTTAATTCTTTAGACTTGTATTATAAAATTGGGATCAGCTGATGGAGAGTTGTTTTAGCTCAAGTGACATCTCAGATTTAAATCGTAATATATGGAATCACATTAAATTAGCTGTTAAGAAATTTTTACAAAGCACTAAATACCGGTGGTATTAAGAGAGTAACTTACATTACAACTTAGAATTATGTATGTACATGTATCAATAAAATAAAAATGTGTAATAGAGAATTTTCTATTATTTAGGGCATAATGCAATTGTTGAACTACTCAGTATCAATTTCTTGATCGGTAGTGAAATGATGAACCATCTTTCTGTTTTGTTGAATCAATTATTTATTGTTAATTAAGCATAGTTAAAACTGAAGCAGGTAGAAGGAAAAACAGTCAAAGCACAGATATGGGACACAGCTGGTCAAGAAAGGTACAGAGCTATAACCAGTGCATATTATAGAGGAGCAGTTGGTGCACTCTTGGTTTATGACATAACAAAAAGACAAACATTTGACAATGTCCAAAGGTGGCTTCGTGAATTAAGAGATCATGCAGATTCCAACATTGTTATAATGATGGCTGGAAACAAGTCTGATCTGAATCACCTGAGAGCAGTTTCATCAGAAGATGCTCAAATGTTAGCAGAAAAGGAAGGCCTTTCATTTCTTGAATGTTCCGCACTGGAAGCACATAACATAGAGAAGGCATTTCAGACAATTCTGTTGGATATCTACCAAATTATTAGCAAGAAAGCATTAGCAGCTCAGGAAGCTGCTAACTCCACTGGACTTCCTCAAGGAACTACCATTAATGTTGCCAATTTGTCTGGTAATGTGACCAAGAGACCCTGTTGTTCTAATTAGCAAGATACCACATTTTCTTGAAAATTTTGAGAAAATGGTAGAATCTTGCATTCCAAGAACTTCTCAATTTTCAGATATTCTGGCAGACAAAGATACCCTTTTTCACCTTCTGTCATATACTCTTCCGTGAGAGTTGATTTCAGAAGCAGAGTCAGAGTTCATCAGAACCAGTTAACAATGAAGAAAACAACTGATTGATTATTTACCATTCTACATCTTGTGTTGTGTACTAGAGGAAACTAAACAGGAAAATTTGCTTTTCTTCTAGAGTAGGTATAAAAGAAAGGTTTGTAATTAAGTTCAGTTCATTATCTGTTGACCCTTTCTGGTTCTTTCAAACTTGTGACAGAATTTTGATTCTTTGAATGTTACAGAAAAACTTGGCAATTATAAGAGCCTGAATTTATGAGTATTGGATGCAATTTAAGCACATAACTAAGGGCAGATGATATGAATTAGTGGCAGTATGATGTCACACATATATATAACATGATTATAAACAATTCCTTTGAATTAACAATTGTAGGTTGTTTTATGCCTAAATTACAATCAAATCTTGAATTTTTTATTTATTCAATCATGAGAAAGCTTTTCTTTTTTTACGAAATAATGAAATATCTCAATATGAGATTGGTTTTGTTTGCCTTTTATAATTGGTGTTGGCTCAATGTGACAATTGTTTCTTGGAAAAAATATGTACTTCAATATATAACTTCTATCGTACAAATTAATAACCATAGAATTTAAATTTTATATATCAAGGTAATTTTAAAAAGAATTGGCCTCTAAACTATTTTTAAATAAGTATTAAATATTTTTGTTATATATAATATTGAATCGGTTGATCTAAATGGTCAAACTGATTGAATCATGAGCTGATTTTATGTTCAATTTCTGGTCTGATCTTATGAGAAACAATACTGAAAAGCATAACTAACTTCTTTTTTTTTAGAAGAAAAGCATGACTAACCTAATGATAAATTCTGAACTAATTATTAAGGATAAACTTCAATAATAGATCTTAAACCCAATTTTTTTTTTAACATAGTTGAATTTCACTCATCATTAGAAAAAGATACAAAAGAGTATATTATGTGTTACATTCAAATACTCTTTCTCCTTTCTTAAGAGAAAAAATATACCTAAAAAATACAATAAAACACAGAATACATAACTCCTTTCCGACGAAAATAAGAAGAAATTCCTCTTTGAGCATTTGCATTTCAAATGTACTCAAATGTACTAAAAAAATAAACTTGGAGCATAATCTAACTATATTTTTCACATCTAATTAAACCCAATATAGTCAATAAAACTAACTTTATTTGTGCTATAAGTATTATTATTATCAACTTTATTTGTTATAATCTAATCCAAAAGTGAATTCTCAACATTTAGCGGACAAAGAACTGATAGTATCATGACACATCATGCCATGCACGTCCCACTAGTCAATTCGTTCAAGAGAAGGTTGAGACTTCACAGAAAAGAACTTCGTTCAACTTGAAGAATCTAAAGTAAAATAATTTCACCATTCAACTAAAGAAAAGTGCTTCAAGGGTGTATATATGGAGTGATGAACAAGAACAATTCCCTGCCTAAACTTATCGCTTGTGGTGGCAATGAAATGACAATCTAGATTCGGAACTATCTGAGTCTATAGTTACCCCATAAATCATATAGATATAATACATAAAGCAACAAATTATTGGCTTCCACAACAAAGAATGTGAACCCTTTTTTTTTTTAACAATACCGAGATAGATCATATCATATGATGTAATGTACATAAAATGAGTCTTTTTTTTCTTTTAAATTAAATTAAAATTTGTAATTTGTAGGTTGATACCGGTCAAATTTAAATTTTATATTTTAAGATATTTTTAATAATAAATTATAATTGGCTATTATTTTTTTTAAAGATTAACCTATTGAGATATACAGCAATCACGTTTATAAAGTCAAGATCTCTCCCACTACTTTCGATCGTGGGATTATGACAAAATGATCTTGTTAAGGAATATGAGCAGTTTCAAAATTCAAACACAAGAATTTTCAACCTACATAAGCCAAAATTACATTTCACTTTCAAATGACTAGTTGGTAGTGCCTTAGTACATTTCACTATCTACTTTTGCAATCCACTTTGAACATATGCCACAAAGAAAAGGCCTTTAAAAATCTAGTAGAATTGGAATATATTTCAGTAGTTAATTGCTGAAACATTATAGGCTAGTATCATCATGAACAATTGACCACACACCTGCTAAACTTGTCATAGCTCTCTCTCTATCTCCATTTCTTCCTCAGCCATTCATTTGTATAGCATAAGAAAGAATCCTCTGACAAATGTAATTTTCGCACATGGCAGCCAAAGAAGCTAGTATTAATTTCATATATATATATATATATATATATATATATGCGCACTATCATTATTCATTTCCAATATAAACATTTTATTATAACATTATTTTATTGAAAGATACTGCAAAGGTGCGCACTATAATATTTATGTTGACATTGAATTAAATTTTATTATTAAATAATATTAAAGAAATATAGTAATCTGAATAAAAAATTTAATTGGATCCTTATACTGTGCATATAGCACATGTAATTCCCAATAATTTATATTATCGTAAAACTAAAGTGTGTAATTGGATTAGTGGTGAGTAATATGGCAAGTGTAAAACATTTATAATATATGTTATAAATTTATTAATTAAATGTTTTTTTTTTGTTACGGTGCTCTTGATATTCAATTATTATAAAAGTTTTAATCTTTTTAAAATTCGAGTTAGGTAGATAAAAGAAATAAAAAAAATTTTAATATTCATTTTCTCTAGATTGATAAGAATTTAAATTTTTTATCACTTAAATTAATATATATTAATATTAAATATAATATTTTAAATATAGATAAAAGTTTATTTTAAATATAGGTAAAAATTTCCAGATGTACTTTAAGAAGTAGCAGAAGTAAAAGAAATTTTATAATAATTATAGTCTTTGATAATTTTAAAAATTAAATTAATAATATTAAGTAATCTAAAATTCATTCATATACTAATAATAAATTTGAATTTTTATTTTTACTATTTTAATTAAATATTAAATTTTTATTAATCCAATCTTTCAATTAATTAAAGATAACGAAGCGAGGACTACTTGAGCTGTGATATTCCCTACAAAGTGCACAAGGCCATTTACTTTTAACATATGCCACACAATAGATTACATTTAAGTGGGACATTATGTTACATTTAAAAAAAATAAAAAAAAATAGGGATATAGATGTCGACTATGTGATTAACCTAAAACTAAAACCATAATCTTACCATTTCCCAAAAAAAAAAAAAACCATAATCGTACCTACCATCTTTAATTCAACAACATATGCAAATCCATTGTTGCAAATATTAATCTTAAACTCAACAGCAAGTTCTTCAAAAAAAAAACAGCACGTTCTTCATGTCTGATATTCTATTGGCAGCCATAAAGCAATCAGCAAATAGAATTATCATATCCTGCGGGAAGCAAACTTATGTGATGCCTACTTGGCAGCAAAGCACTCGGAGCGTAATAAAGGTAGAGTGGTGCATACCGACACTGGGACATTAGCGTATGTTCTGTTCATTTTATTTCAATTATTTTTTAAAGTGGTGTTATAAAAATTAAAAATTATATTTAATAAGAATAATTATAGATATAAATAATTATATAATTTTTTAAAAAAATTAAAAAATTAATGTAAATTATAATTTTTTTTTATCAAAGTGTGAATTACAGTTACTCTAATAGAGAAACTTACTCTAAAATCAAGATATTGGTAAAATTAAAAAGAAATTTATTTTTTATGTAAGTCGAAGTAAAATAAATTCTGCTTTCTTAAAAGACTATTGGAATGGAACAGAGAGAGTATATATAATATGATCAAAAATTACTATTCTAATAAGATATATAAAATTTAAAATTTGTCATTGATAATAAAATTAAAAATATTTATTAATTTTTCAAGAAATAAAAATTACACTTTATTAAGAGAATTTATCTTTTTCTTGTTCTTCTTTAATATTGTCATTAAAAAAATAAAATAGGCTCAAATTTTAGTTTATTCATAGAAAACTTAGCAATTTTATATATCCAAACATCATCTATGAAATCAAAGCAACATTTCACATGTTCAATGTTGAGTAGTTCAATGATATTGTACAGATTAAGAGTTCAATTTTTATTTCTCCCTTCCCTAGTTAAAAAAAAAACATTTCACATTTTACTAATCATTATATTAAGAGTTTATTAAATTTTGACTAATTTATTCGATTCAGAAATAATTATAAAGGATGGCAAATATATTATAACAATTAATTAATATAAATGCATATATCAATATCCAAACTCGAAATATTACTTAAGTAAAAATAATTTTTTGCTGACTGATTTTAAATAACGAAATTTAAAAAGTAAAATATCATATGTGTATCTTTTTTATTTACCAAAAGAGAAGAGAACCAATGGAATTCAAATCTTATCAGTGTCTTCTTAAACAGAAGGTTTGTCACCGAGGCTAAGAAGCCTGTATCTTTTTCTTAACGAATATAAAATCGAAAAAATATATGACATTACGTGCATCTTATAAAAGAAAGTGCCGGAGCTGAATAGGTCTAAACTGTTTTAGGCCGGATTAAGTCCAGCCGAGTCCTAGTACAGTTCGATTGGAATCTACGTTTTGCGAACCAATCAGATACTGACTAACAAGAAAAATTCCTTTTTCTTATCATTATTTTACAACACTAATATAATTTACTTATTGTTTGCTGATTCTGGCAGCAAGAAGGTTTTTTAATATTGAATGCAAAGGGCTGAATGCATAGTTTCATACTAAAATTTACACAATTATGGTAAAATTTTTATTATTTTTTATTTTAATTTTTTTTACTTTTTAATTTATACTTTTTAATTTTATTTAACTCACGAGTGATGATACTCATCATGGGCTGCTCGGATGAGATAAAAAAATTTATTAATTTTTTTAGACTAAATTGCCCCATGCTATTGGGGGGCAATCACTTTTACAAGGATATTTTTGAGACAATGCAGCCTGCTTTTCATAACTCATCGTGATGATAATTATTTCCCTTAACTTATATAATATCAAAACAAATAAAATTTTAATTTCAAATGATTTTAAATCCATAAAATGTTAAAAATAACTTTAAAACAATATAAATAGAATTAAAAAATAATATTAAAAAATTAAAAATTTTTATTTGTAATTATATTCTCTTTTTCATCAAACATTTAAAAACTTTTTTACTTAATTCATTGCATTGAAAACTTAAAAAAAAAAAAAAGAAAGAAAACAAACAAGCAACTTAACAAAGTATCGAATCTCAAGCCAAAATAATTTCTCTCACTAATATTTAAAATAAAAATAAATAAATTTGTTGTATTGTTGGTACCATAATTTTACCTTATATTTCAAAATTGTATCAGATTTTCAATTTTTTTCTTTTTAGTACCACAAGTTCTATTTTTACTTCAAATTAAAGTACCTTAAACATATTCGATTAAATTTAGCCTATGTGGCAGTCGGAATAAACATATTTTTAGTATATTCACCATGTAAACATCTTATTAAACAGTCTAATTATCTTGTTGGCCCCATAGAAGAAAATTTACTTGTGGACCCATAAAATAAAATTTTAGCAATCTAAAATTTTATTTTATGGAGCCTCCAAGATTATTAGACTATTTAATTGAAAGCTTACATGACGAATATACAAAAAATATATTCCACGAATGCTAAATTTGATCAGATATGTTTGAGGTATTTTAATTTGAAAAAAATAGAATTTATGGTACTGAAAAAAAATTAAAAATCTAATACCATTTCAAAACTTAGAGCAAAATTATGGTACCAATGGTACAATAAATCCAAAAGAAATTATTGTATTATAGGGTAGAAATATCTAAGTATCAAAATTTTTTATTTATTTCAAGTATATCACATTTAATGATTAAATTTATAATATATATATTATTTTACATATCTAACCATTAGATATAATATACTCGTAATAATCAGGGGTCTAATTAAGCCTAACGGCTAATAAAGGGATGAATATCTTTATCAACTTTTGACTTCACTTTTCATTTCTTTAATGGAGAACTTATCGATCATCTTAAGTAGCAAACGATTCTTCAACTATAAAAGCTAGCAAGCTCAGCTATAGTTAAACAGTTTCATTGTAAACATAAAAATGGAGCAACAAATGGGAAAGAGAAAGGGAAGTGAAGAAGGTAAAGCAAGTGATGAAGAGAAATGGGTTCAAGATTCTTCTTTGGATTATAAAGGAAACACACCTCTTCGAACCTCAACTGGAGTTTGGAAAGCCTCTCTCTTTATCATCAGTAAGAGTAGCGTCATCTTGTTCTTCCTTCTTCTTTTTTTTTCCAAAGCTAAATCCTGATGAATGCAAGTTTTGTTAAATTTATGGTCATCAACTATACTTCTGTGAAGTCTGATCCTTTACCAGCAGTGCAACTTCCATGTTTCTAATTCTTCATTGATCATGTTCACAAGGAAATTTTATAAGTAAATTTTTTTCTTTCAAGATGATTTTTTTAAAATTTTTTCTGGCATAATTAATTATTATTATTACCATTACAAACTGAGGGACAGTGGAATTGAAATTCGGATCTCTAGATGATACCACAAGAGTTCAGCCACTAGACCAAACATTACTAGCGAGCGTAGTTAGTATTTTAATTTAATGATTGAGTGCATATTTAATTTAGTTGAAGATTGTAATGTACATGATATATTGGTGTTGTGTGAATCTCAATCAATTTGGTTGCAGCTATTGAATTTAGTGAGAGGCTTAGCTACTTTGGAATAGCTACCAATCTAATTTCATACCTCACCAAAGTGATTGATCAAGACCTGAAAACAGCAGCAAAGAATGTCAACTACTGGGCTGGGGTCACTACATTGATGCCTCTTGTTGGTGGATTCCTGGCAGATGCCTACACGGGCAGATTTCTTATGATCCTCCTAGCATCCCTCATTTATCTTATGGTATGTATAAACTCTCATTTGAAAAATTCTAACAAGAAATTATTGCTATTAGACTAGCCAGTAATTAATTATTTTATTAATATTTTTTTCATCTATCATTAAATTAATAAATTAAACAAAATGCATCTCATTTAAAATTCAATACATAAATCAATTAGCTTCAAAACATGGATGATCTATCCATGACCAGAATAAAACTCCTAAAAGCTCAAGAAAAAAATAGAAAAATTTATTATTGTATTATATATAACATGAGGATTTAAGCTAATAATTAATAAATTTCTTGATTAAATGGCAAAACTACAGGGTCTAGGCCTCTTGACATTGTCTGAATTTATTCCAAGTCTAAGGGCATGCAATACATTCACATGTCACAACTCAAGAAAGGTTCATGAAGTAGCATTTTTTCTTGCTATGTATTGTCTATCTCTTGGAACTGGAGGGCACAAGCCATGCCTTGAGAGCTTTGGAGCAGATCAATTTGACAATGATCACTTGGAAGAAAGGAAGAAAAAATTGTCCTACTTCAATTTGTGGAACTTGGCACTTTGTTGTGGCCTTTTTCTTGGTGTTACAGTAATTGTTTATGTTCAAGATAATGTCAGCTGGGGTGTTGCAGACCTAATTCTCACTATTATTATGGCTGCTTCTATTGTAACATTCTATTCTGGCAGGCGTTGTTACCGTTATCGGTTACCGGAAGGGAGCCCTTTGACACCAATGTTCCAGGTTTTGGTTGCTGCTTTAAGGAAGAGAAGATTACCTTATCCTTCTAATCCTTCCCTTTTGTATGAAGTGCCTAACTCATTGAAGAACCGAGGCAGGCTCCTGGGTCACACTAACAGGCTAAGGTATGTGAAATTCTCTCTATTTTTACAGGCTAAGGTTGTGTTAGACAAAAAGATTAATTTAAGGAGAATATATAATGTTTAATCCATGCGGTTTTCAATTTGCAACAAATTAAACTAGTTTTGTGATTATTATTTTTTTTGTGATATTTCAATATTATGTGTTTCATAATTTTACGTTTTAGTGTTTTATCAATTGATATGTAATTATTTTATGACAAAATATTAATATAATATTAAACTTTAATAATAAAATTATTTGATTTTTGATTTATCATTAATTTAACTATTTGAATATTAATAAAATATTTTAATTTTATTTAAAAAAATTTCCTCTTTATTTATAATAAATTTTAAAAATACATCGAAATCTTATATGTTATGAATTTATTGTAATTAGTGGAAAATTATATTACCTGAGAAATGATTTTACCATAAAATATTCATATTATTTTTACTATAAATCATAGATTTTGAACAATAATATTCAGTATTCTCATACTAAAATGGAAACAATACGAAACACAGAATGTCAAATTTCACAAAAGAAATCGCAGAATTAGTTTAATCACAAGTCAAAATCATATGAATCAAAACTATAATTTTTACTTAATTTAATTAGTTGATCATGGATTTTTTCTTTTTTTCCCTTTTTTCCCCCTTTGGCCAACAGGTTTCTAGACAAAGCAGCAATACTTGAGGATAAGGAAAAAAATTTAACAGCTGGAATGAAACACAGTCCCTGGAGATTAGCAACAGTGACAAAAGTTGAGGAAATGAAGCTTGTTCTAAATACATTCCCCATATGGTTAACATCACTAGTATTTGGGATGGGTGTGTCACTAATGTCAACATTTTTTGTCAAACAAGGAGCCACAATGAACAGAAGAATTGGTCAGAATTTCCAAATCCCACCTGCCTCAGTTAATTTTCTTTCAGCCATAGGTATGATATTCTCTGTAAGTATCTATGAAAAAATTCTTGTTCCAACACTAAGAAGAGCTACTGGCAATGAAAGAGGAATTAGCATCCTGAAAAGAATTGGCATTGGCATGATATTTTCAGTTATAGCTATGATATGTGCTGCTCTAGTTGAAAAGAAGAGACTAGAAGTTGCTAAGCAAGAGCTAAATATGAACATGCTACCGTCAGCTAAAGAAAAGCATGTTCAATTGTCTATGAGTGTGTTTTGGCTAGCACCTCAGTACTTGATTCTTGGAATAGGAGATGGGTTTACTTTGGTTGGCTTGCAAGAATTTTTCTATGACCAAGTTCCTGATTTCATGCGAAGTTTGGGCATAGCTTTTTATCTTAGTGTTATTGGGGTTGGACAGTTTTTGATTAATTTTCTGATAATGATTGTGGATCATGCTACATATAAAGGTGGCAAAGCTTGGATTGGAAAGGATTTGAGTTCGAGTCGTCTAGATAATTTTTATTGGTTTCTAGCGGTCGTCAATTTGTTGAATTTAATTTGTTACGTGCTCTTGGCTAGGAGGTATACCTATAAAAATGTTCAACAAAAAATAGCTATGGTTGATTGCTCCAAAGATGATAGCATGGAGTTGATGCCCTGAAGCTTTTTATCCAATTGTAGAGTTTTGGAGTATAATTATGCTAAGAAGCCAGCAATTTTGCTTCATTGCCCTAATCTTTCTGTTTATAAGATTTGTTAATTGTTATGTGTAGATTTTATAAAATTTGGAAATGAAAAAGACATCAAGATTTAGCTCAAGTAATAATTTTCTTCATGAGAAGATTCAAAAGCATATACAAACTCATTTGCCAGTTTCAATTGGCTCAATTTTGAGATTGAAGCCCTTGTTCTTTTTTTCTCCTAATTGAACTTGGCCTTGTGTAGGGCTGTGTCCTCAAAAGCATGGGGCTTCAGATTTGAGATCTTATGCCTATAATTTAAGGAAATAAATTTCCATCAAGCCAATTTTTTTATGGGGTGGATCGGTATTCATAGTTGATGAAATTTTAATTAATTTGATTTGATTTGAAACCATGAAGGATGTAAAATTTTTTTAACAATTAATTAAATTCAACTGCATACACAACTCAAACCTGAGATGTCATTTAAGTGATAATAACTTTTTACCAACTAATTCCAATAATTATTTGTAATTTTTTTTTACTCCAACAGTCAATAGATGCATACAATACATCGATAACCCAATTTAAATAAGTCTCACTCTCTTTTGGGAGATTTTAAAAACTCTAAGGGGATGTATTCAATTAGAATTTTTAAAGATATTTAAAAACTTTTTTAAGTGAATGACTTTTGTAAAATTTATAGATTTATTAATAACTTTTATAGAGTTAAATGATATTTATAAACTTTATTGTGAAAGACTTTTATCGAGTTTATGAATTTGTTAATGACTTTCATAGATTTTATTTTAAAAGATTTTTTATGACTTTTGTTGACATTGGAAAACTTTTATTGATTTATTTTAATCTAATAATTTAATTTTTATTGTATAATAAAAATAAAATTTTTAAAATAATTATTAAAAGTGGATGTCTTTAATTAATTTTTTAAAAATAATTAAGATATTTATTTTATTAATTTCAAATAAAAAACCATATCAAAATTTTTTTTCAGCTAATAGATTTTTCACAATTCACCAAAAAAATTTACTTAACATATATATAACAAAAAACATGATAAACAAAAATAAAAAAAATATATATAAAAAAAGTGAAAATAAATTGAAATAGCAATAAATAAATTATCTTAGGACACTTTTAAGTCTATCACTTATCGATAAAAACATCATACTTGAAAGTTATTCAAAGTCTTGAAGTAAGATAAATGACTTTTTATACGTTAATATAAATAGAAAAAGTCATTGAAAGTCATTAAAAGTCCATAAAATTTCATTAGCTGTAAAAATTCATGACTTTTTGAATATAGATTTACTTTTATCAATTCTTTAAAAATTAAAATTAAATACTATTTAATTTTTATAGACTTTTTTAAATTTATAAAAATTATTATTAAATATACCATAACTTTAAAATGGTCTTTAAAAGTTAAGATGTAATACTCTATAATTTTTAAAATCTATAAAAGTCTTTAAAAATTTTAATTAAATACATCCCTAAATAATTGTTTGACCGGCTGGTTAAATTAACATTTGACTAGTTAAATTACCATAAAAAAAATGTATGATAAATTGTTCATAACTAAAATAAATATTTTTTTCCTGCTAATTATAGTCCCTAACAATTTGATCATGGCCTATAAAAACAACTTACGATGAATTTGTTCTGCTGATGATATTTTGAACTGAAGCAAATGAAATCGTGCTAGGACTATCAGCTACGAAGTTTCAGAAATTAGGCAGCACCAGCTTATTCATCTCAAAATATAATATATATAGGATCTACTAATTAACCACTAATTGCCCCTTTTCTCCTTAATTATTGGTGTACAATTCTGAATTTTTTTTTTGTCTTATATATGGAGAACTGGAGAAGGGTAGAGCCTCTCCTGACACTTTCAGAATGGAGAGAATTGAACTGTCATTTTTAATTTCAAATAATTAATAATTTGGTTAATTATTAATATGAAATATGTATTGGCCATATATACAATTTACTCAATTATTTTATGTCATTTATTAATTTTTATTTTATTCAATTTTACTTCTTAATTTTTATTTTTTATATATTTAAATATTTTTACACATTAAATAAATGTGTATTTAATTCACGTTGTATTTGAATAGGTGAAAAATAGAAGTTAAGAGATAAAATTGATGAAAAATAAAAGTTATGTAGATTAAATAGGTAAAAAATAAAAATTAAAAAATTAAATAAAATAAAATAAAAATTAATAGATGATATAAAATAATTGAATAAAATTCAGAAGTAAAATTATATATTTCACCGATAATTATTTATCTTGTATGTCTACTAAATTTTTTTATAGATTTTTTTAGTATTTTGTAATCATCATGACGAATTCAAATTGAATGAAGTGAACTTTATACAATGGAAAATAATTTATTTAAATTTTATCAAACACTTATGATTTAATTATTAATTTTTAAATAATTATCTATCTTTTTTGTCTATTAAAATATTTTTATATAATTTTTTAATATTAATAGTCATTCTAACTAATTCGTATTGAATTAACACTTCAAATATTTATATTTTCATGTATAAAATTCGAATTTCAAATTTTGCACAATGACTTTTATATATATATATGTGAAAAAAATATTTATAGTTAAATTATATTAATTCAGAGATGTACAGAAACCGCTAAAAACTAAATAGAAACGAAAAAAGGTTCTTCTCTGACCGCTCACATCAAAACATCTGGCCCGTCTACTGTCTGCTAACACACTGCTACTACTACTGCTTCCACCACACTATCTGTAACTCACAGAAAATTTATAATCATTATATCATAACCCTTCTCAGTACTCTCCATCAATCATCATCATCATCACCACCTTCTCTTTTACTTCCACTTCTCTTCAATCCAAAACAGACCCTTCTCTTTCTCTTCATGGCACAAAACTTTGAACCCTTTCAGTTTCATGTCCCACAACAGAACAGAAGAAACAGGCTTAGAACCAGCCAAGAACAAGAACATCAACAACAACAAACCATCATGAACTCTTCTCAGGATTCAGCTCATTTTGCTTCTCTTCAAGAAAACCAGCAGCAAGGTTTATCTTTGTCTTTGTCATTTCAACTTGACAGCCATAGATACAATGCTGTTTCAGTTCTTGGAGATTTCTTGAAGCAAAATGGTGGTATTAGGAGTTCCGTACCTCTTGGTCCATTTACTGGGTATGCATCAATCTTGAAAAGTTCAAGATTCTTGAAACCTACACAGCAAGTTTTGGATGATCTTTGTGGGACTGTAAATTGTGACGTTTTAGACTTTTCTTTGGATTGTTTGAGTGAAAGTGAAGTTATGAGAGAAAATGTTGGTTTTAGTGATCGAGTAGAACATCAATGGAAGAATTCTAAGCTTATGTTGATGCTGGAAGAGGTATGTCTAAATCATCACTATTGTGTATGAGATTTGATTGAATATATTTTTGTTTTCTGTTCCATCAATTAATACTTGATGCATCATTTTTTATGTAGGTTCTGTTTGGTTGGTGAGAAAATTATAAAAAATTTGTAGTTTAAGAAAATTTGAACATTATTAATGAATTCAGTGCATGCTTGATTAAACAAGCAGTAATGGGGCATAAATTTTTTTTCGAACAAATAATGGGGCATAAATTTATTGTAATAAAATGCCATTTTACGTGATAAAATGAAATGAAACTCTTAAGTTATTGTATTATTGAATTTTTTTTATTTCATTTTGTTTATGTTCATGATCATATTACACTATTTGCAAAGACTGGAAATTTTTGCACCCCACAATTGATATATTTAGAGTATAAATTGCACAATTATTCTTAATTTATTAATATAATGTTTATTTTTTATCTATAATATTTATTTAACTTGTAGCTTTTATTACTTATCCAAATAAATTATGCATTTTATGAAAAATATATTTGTTTTTATTTTTATTAAGTATAATGTTTATAGATATATAAAAAGAATTCAAGTCAATTGATTAAAATTATAAAATAATTTTCATTTAAAGTTAAAATTAAAAATGCCAATTAAGATTAGAGTATTTAATAAAATAATTTTCCATTGCTAGTAGTGGTAAAGTAATGTAATGCACTTGGAATTTGATTAGAGTATCTAATTAAATTCAAGTTTACTATAGTTATAAATAAAACACAACAATCAAAGATTACATAAAGGCTCTAATTTTTTAACAAAAATGGTCTAATTATTTTTTCGTTTTTTAGAAATTTATGGTATGCATGCATGAGCCATGTGCAACTTTATGCACAGACCAGTATGGTTCAAGTCCTTTCCTGTGCATGCACAGTAAAAAGCTACGCAACGCATGCACCTCCAGTAGGGCACTATTGTACATTTTCTCTTTGAACAGGCACTATTGTACATTGAACTGTGCATCTTTAGAGACAGACATAAATACAAGGAGATCGTGAATCTTGAATGTTAGGCGTTTCTTCCAAGTGGGCTTTAAATAAAACTGATGGTTTGATTGTCATTGTCAGGAAAACCATAGTGTGTCTTGGAAGGAGATATTTGATTTTCATTAATTTAGTACGGCATTTGATTTCACAAAAGATGACTTGTCTTGTCATATTTAATCAAATTACTGTTCTTTTGTTGTTCTGTTCTCTTCTGCTCGCTTTATTTATTTCCTTTGGTAATTCTTTGTTGCTTTACCTGAGAACTGTTTGCCACATTGTTCAAAACTGTTACACCTTAGCTACGTACTATTGGTCAAAATCTGTTGTTGAATTGCACCTATGGAATTTATTGCTTATGTTACCATTTCCAATTTGTAGCTAGTGATTGAGCATAGTTCATAGCTGGTCAGTTTATGGCTAGTACTTTAGTCTTTATATTGTTGCCTTAATGGCACTAATCTACTTATTCATATGTTTTCCATGCTTAATCTTTAAAAAAAGTTGGAACAAATTGTCAGAATTCAAGACGTTGGAACACTAGCGATATGATCAGTTCTGTTTCTTTGTTCATTTGTGTTAGGTGTACAGGAGATACAAGCTATATTGCCAGCAAATGCAGTCAGTTGTAGAATCATTTGAAAATGTTGCAGGCCTTGGAAATGCAGCTCCATACATATGTTATGCTATTAAAATTGTTTCAAAGCATTTCACTTGCTTGAAGAATGCCCTTTTGGACCAAATTCACTTTGCAGGCAAAACTTGTGAAGATGGTAATGAGAAGATTCCAAGATTTTGGGCAGCTAATGAACATGGCATTCAGAACCAAAATCCATCTCTTAATTTCAGTTTTCTTCAGCATCCCGTTTGGCGATCTCAAAGAGGACTGCCTGATCATGCTGTAGCTGT
>CATIWM010690456.1:0-17294 GCA_949671775.1 Mallotus repandus
AGGATCAAAATTAATAAATAAAAATATAAATCTAACAATTACCAAAAAAAAAAAATAATCTAACACATTTATAAACACATACTTTAAATTTAAAAATAGACCAAAGAAAAATAAACTTAGAAATACAAAAATGAATTCACAGATAAAATTTTAAAGAAAATAAAAACATTAATAATTATCAATTTGAACAAAATCATAATATAAAGAAATAAAAGACATAAATAAAATGCTATAGCGGTGCCTCTTCAAAGAGGTGTCGCATGTTGGACACTAAGGCAATACCAGATTGCCTCAGACCAAAGGGGCGACACCCCTTCTAACTCACAAGTACAGAGACGAATTCAATTTCTTTATTTTAAATCAAATAGAAGCAAAGTTATACTAATTCAAAAGCAAAGAACAAACATTACGAATTTTAATGAAGAATTGCACAAATATATTTCATCTAACGATTTCTCAAACAAAAGAAATAAAACTTAAAAAGAACAAAGAAATATGGATGAAAAAAAAAACTTCACTGTTTTGACGTGTTTGATCTCCTAACTTCTACCCTCAGAGATGGATTTTTAATTTGAAACACTAACTGAATGCAAGAACACCCATTTTCCCTTAAGAATGAACTTCAAAAATCCTTCCTTTTTGTTCCCTCTTTTTGAATTTCGTAGCTACTCTTCTTTTCCTTCTTCTTTAGAAAACTCCTTAATTTCCTCCTGTATTTTTCAACTCTCCCAAGTGGCCAAGCGAATCCTCCCTTTCTCTTCCTTACCTTCTCCTTTTAATTCCCCATCCTACATTCACTCCCATTCAAGAGTCTCCACCCCTTCATTTCCTATATGAAATGTCCCTCTTTACTCTATGAGGACATGGGACATGCAGAGGTAATGATTGGGGACATTTCAAAAGCCATAAATGCTTCGCTTTTAAAAAATAGGATAACAATACTGAGGCATGGCCGCAATGAAGAGGCGTTGCCTCTTTAGGTTACTGCCATGGAGGCGATGCCTCTTCAATCAGGCATCACTGCTTTGGCTAGGCTGAGGCTATTTTATTATTTAGGCCATCACGGGCCTTACAAGCTTCTTGGGCTTCTTTGGGCTCAGTTTTAAGCCTATGGTCTATTTATAAGGGAATTTAGGCTTTTGGGCTTCTCTTTCATTCAGTATTTATATTATCTCATCACCAGGATTTCGTTGTAGTCCATTCAAACCGAGTGTCCACAGTTTGCCCCCTTGATTTTTTGAAAATCTAAACTCATATAATTAAATATTTTCAACAAATCAACATGCAGAATAAAAAAAATAAAAAAAGGATATACTTGATCTCGAGATACACCTGAGAGGTAAATTCATCAAACTCCGTACTATGAGCCTCAAGGTTCAACCTGAGAGGTCATTTTTTCTAAATTTGTGCCATCAAGAGGTCATTTGTTCTAAATTTGCGCCATTAGCCTCATGGTACAAATTTGAGAGGTCAAATTTTTTATTTTCACACCGTCAGCCTCAAGGTATAAACCGAAGAGGTAATCATCTTAAAATTCTCACTGTCAGCCTTGGGGTACAAACCCGAGAGGTTAACATTTTTATCATACCGTCAGCCTTGGGGTACAAACCCGAGAGGTAATTTCTTCAAACTTCGTACCGTCAGCCTCTGGATACAAACCTAAGAGGTCAAATTTTTGAATTCCTGGCCATCAGCCTTTGGGTATAAACCCGAGAGACCACTTATGTCTTATTCTATTCTTTTCATTAAATTACTTTCCCAACTTCTCTTATATATATAAACAACTCTTTTCTTTTCTTTTTAAAAAGACTTCTTCCCTTTACTTTGTCCCTTTTCTTTTATTCCTTTTTCTTTTCTCGTGCTTTTTCAAACTTCTGCTACCATGGATGCCACCTGGACTCTAGGCCTGTCTGAGTGGAATTCTATTCCATGCCCAATACACGCTCTACACACTCTCGGGTTCTTTATTAGGGACGAGATTCCTCTCATAGCATGTTGCATTCCCACATCTATGCATTGGCTTTAGGAGAGGTTAGTACCCAAGGCAATTGCCTTTTTCTGCAAAACATCAATGAGTTATGATTAGTAGTTGTCATTTAAACTAGGAATGAGATCAATTAAATAGAAAAAATTACAAAAAAATTTGAACTGCTACGTGCTCTCTAGTATGATGATGCGATCACCTCTTTGATGAGGTATCACCTCTTCAAAGAAATAATCAGCTCTTTGCCTTGTGGTGATAACTTAGGGGTGAAATTGATGAGGCGTTGCCTCTACACACAGAGGCATCACCTCCATAACTTTATTCTACTCTATTTTTAATTTAAAACGCATGATAGAACATAAAACTTCCCTGTTTATTTATCACAACACAATTTCCACACATTCAAGGGTGTTAGGAACTTTAGTGGTGCTCGGGCTTGGTATGATGAGCTTACGGACAAGGTTAAAGCCTGTATTCGCGACACTGGATTCATCAACTTCATTCTCACACTCCTAGGACAACATGGATTAACAAATTATCAGTCACTACATGTTTTGATGGAGAGGTGGTTAGATACTACCCATATATTCCATATACTCTTCAGAGAGTTTACTCTAGACCTAGTTTCTTTTGCAATTGTTACAGCTATAGCATGTGCAGGAGATGTTGTCCATCTTAATACGAGCCTTTGTTGAATGACACCAGACCGCATTGCTTTCATAGAGCACCTCCTTGGTATGATCCCAGACATGAAGGGGACACATACTATAAAGATTGATTCCATTTAGAAACACTACACTCGAGCTAGAGTCGAGGTGGCCAACACACCTCATGAGAATGATTAGGTAGTGAGGGCATTCCTTATTTACCTACTAAGCACTACACTCTTTGCAAACACCACCAGCTTTATCTATTTGATTTTTCTTATGCCATTAGGAGACCCGGATCTAGTGGCCTCATATGATTGGGGTAGCTACACTTTAGCATACTTGTATAAGAGCATAGATGAGGTGATACGTGGAGCTAGTGATTCTATAGTTTCTGGCATGCAGTTCTGGTACTTTCCTCTTCTTTTGATTCAACTTTCTAATTACCATGATTATTTATTGACAATCCTCTCTTCTGTTTGTAGGTCTGGGCTTTAGAGCTGGAGCTAATAACTAAGATATCTCGAGTGAGCGACATATATTTCCCTGTTGTGGTAAGGTAGGGCCCCAGCCATACTTGGAAGAGACATTTGGCTTATGTGCAAGTTCATCGTGAGCGACTAAACACCCTGACTTATGATGAGGTACCTATAAAACACAAAAACCATAGTTAATAGCATATAAACAAAATTCATCTATTTACCTGTCTTATGTTCATAGTTATGCCAGGACTTATGGGGTCCATAAGTTGGATGGACACTAGCCATGGTTTATTTAGGGGGGTTGTCCTTGAGAAGAGCTTTGCTTCGAGGACCTAACTGCCGAGTTTGATATCTCAGTGAGTGGATCCTTTTATGGTGTTAGGGTGCTTGAGTAAGACATGTACCCAAGTCCCCTCCTCGTGCTATTTTCTAAACATATTTATTAGGGGGCAATGAGCTTGACCAGGCTATTGCTATAGACCGTGCTAAGGATCATTTTGAGAGAACCAAGACCCGATATGTTAACTTCGTTCATGCTCATCTTCTACATAAGGGGCCTCTATCTACTACCTCTACCTCTCAGGTAAACATCTGATTTCACAACTTCACTCATAAATGTCATACTTTTAATTAATCTTTCATTTTCAGATGGCAGCTACAGGACCAGCATTCTAAGCTAGGCCTTCTTTGCATGAGAGACCACCTTAGTGTCCCTGAACCGAGGAGAGTGGTAAGGGCACTTCAGCTAGAGCATTGCCTTCTAGGACCCCTTCCAGTTCTAGCTCTCAAGTAATAGCTGGTTGCCTTACCTCCACACCTAACTTGCTTACTCGTTACTAGTTACCTTCGAATGATCTATCCTGCCAGTTTTTTATGCTGGATGAGAGCATAGCACCAACATTTATTCCGGAGACCTTTACATATATGAGCCATTCTTCAACCCTATTTTCTAAATTAACTCAACAAGAGATTAGTACTAATTGTTCATTAACTATGCAGATACCTCAGGAGTAGGGAGAGTATATGTACAGGCTGATTAAGGCCTAACGAGACTATATGATAAGTGTGACACAACAATAGAAGGCAATAAAGTCCCTTATATCTACATGTATGCATGCTTTCATGATTACTTACCTCTTATCATGTTTGGATAGGACCGTGATGACATCAGTTAGATAAGGATTGCTATACTCCAACATCAAGTTACCACTCTCCAGGTGGATGATGAGGAGGAGGATGGCAAGGATGATGATGGAGATGAGGAGCATGTTGATGATGCTAGAGATGGGGAGGATGGAGGCAGATATGGCAAGGAGGGAGAGGATGCAGAGGCTACAAACTCAGATGCCTTGTAGACTAGGATTATACTTTATCTTTACTGACTTTGCTATTCTAACTTTGTTTTCTTTTTGAGAACTTCATCTTGACCATATGTTCTAGAGTTTACATTTATTTCAACTAGAATTTGAATCAATGAAGAATTTTTAATCATAAAAAATCCCCTTCTTTCAGCTAAAACCTGCATTTATTTGACTTAAAAAATGATGCATCTGGTTATAACAACAATTTAATATGACCCCATGTCTGTTTCATCAAAATCTCCTTATTTGATAATAAAATTTGACATAGGTTAATCCCAAAACTATATATGTGCATCTATTATTGTCGCATCACCTCAGCAAATATGTGTTGCCTCAAGGTAATGAGGCAATGACTAATCACCTCATCATGAAGAGGCATTGCCTAATCGATAAGGCGACATCTCAACATCCCTTTTAGCATCCTTTTTCCATCTGTAAACCCTAATCTTCTTTATAATAACCATTCTCTTCTTCGCCTCAACCTCTCAATTCCACATCCTGAACATTACCTAAACCTTGAAATATGACAAAGAAGAACCTCAAATAACTACAACCAATCTTAAAGAGTTTAGATTGTGATACTTAGGCAAAACTAGAGCACTTTCACCTGTCAGTTTTTGGATCTCTACATGCTAGAAAAATCAATTTCTCTTTTCTTCATACTGTTACTCGATTTTGGGACCCCAACAAACATGTCTTTCAATTCAATACACTGGAGATATGCCCCCTGCTAGAGAAATTTGGAGCTATCTTGAGTTGTTAGATAGATTTTATTTGTTATATTGCAGTTCCCCAGGTTAGGATCCCAGATTTTCATTCCATACAAAACCAAATGGCTCGGTTGTTCAATCTTCCACCCCAGTCATCTCTTCATCACATTTTTAGGACAAAATCCTAATGGAATCCTTTCTTGAAGCTATTGTTGCTGCAAGTTGCATAATGGATGATTGCTCTCTGCCTGTATGCTTAGTTCTTGGTTATTTCTTCTTCTAGCAACTATGACTTTAAGGTGGGGGTGTGCATAATTTTAGTTAAAACCAAAAACCAAATTCAACCTAGCTAGTTCGATCATTTTAGTTCAATTTTGTAGCACTCAGTTTGATTTCGATTGACTTTCTTCACAAATTTAAGTTTTCAACTTCAGTTCAGTTCTGCCAATGATGTTTGTGTAATTAACTGAATCCATCAAAGTAACTGATTAATGAAATGTAGCATTTTGATACATATATACACACACACATACATATACAACCAACGGTCCACTACTTCCATCATCGTTATCTCCACCGCCATCAAGATCACTGACCGGCCACCACCACCACCTTCATTATCTCCATCGACATTAGGCTTTTTACTTATGATTTTTGTTTATTCATTTTAATTCTTTTGCTTTTTTGGTTTCTTTTCCTTTTGCTTATTTCTTAAATTCATTATAACCTTTACAAATTAATTGATTAATGACTCTACTATAATATATTTGATTCAATTATTCTCATAGTCAATTCTTTTTAGTAGACCATTCCTTTTTGTCTTTATTTCAAAGAAAGAAAGCCACTCATGCAAAAAAACAAAATGTAACATTTTTTAAAGTATATTCATTTCAAAGAACGTAACTCAACTCATAATTTATTTTTTATTGAAGAGCAACAACACAACAAATAAGAAATGAAGCAAACCAGAATTTGTTGTCATTGAGCACGTGATTTAGGTTTACTTCCATTTTTTTAGCATAATTGGAAATTAGGACAACTATCAAATTGCGCTTCATGGGTTCAGGTTGATTTGGATGTGTATTTGGGTTTCTAATTATTATATTTTATTATTTTTTTCTAATAAAAAGGTCATTTCTTAGAAAAAAAAATATAAGTTCATTTCCTTTACAGTGCAATGTTTTTGGAAATAAGATTTTATATAATTATTATTCTTATATAATTTAGTTCAAATGTTGTTTTGTTAAATTTTATTTTTTATATGTTTCCATTTTCTTATTTCATATATGTCAAATGTTAAAAAAAATTCCATCCTTTTCATTTGAAAACCATATTATTGTTAAAATGTATTTTCATTTTAAAGTAAATGACATTAATTTAGTTGCATTGATTAATTCAGATTATGCTATATTACTTGTGCAATTCTGTATTTTTTATTGTATATGTTGTTATATAATTTTATTTTAATATTTGTTATGTGTTTATTCTCTATTGCTTATATCTTAAATTCATTTAATGATTAAATAGGTTTTAATTTTGACAACGGGCATCTTCTAATGTAAGTTAATATTTTTTATCATTTTTTTTATGATTTACTTTTAAATGTGAATATCAAAACCTGAATTTTATTTTTTGACTTTTAGATGTCCAATCCGAGTGAATCACCAACAAATGAAGATGGAAACTCTCAACCACAACCCACGAGTGAAGCAACCATGGGTGCTACATCAAAGGGAAAAAGAAAAGTTATGGCATAAAGGTTAGATGTGTAGGAGCATTATGAAAGATTTACAAGTGAGGAGGGGGATAAAAAATGTAAATGAAAATATTATTGTAAACAATTTTTTGCTGATCCAAAATGAAATGGAACATCATCATTGAAACATTATATGAGTGTATGTACAAAACACCCTCACAGCTTGGAAACAAAGTAAACACAATCGAATTTTCAATCAAAAATAAGTGGGAGTGGGGCAGCAGGTGTTCTTAGCACTTGGAATTTTGACCAAGATAATATTAGAAAAGCCTTAGCTCATATGGTTATTGTTGATGAACTTTCATTAAAGTTTGTTAAGGGAGAGGGATTTAAATTTTTCATGTCCATAGCTTGTCCTAGATTTCGAATTCGATCTAGGTGGACAATATCTTATGATTGCTATGAATTTTATATAGATGAAAAGAACAAATTAAAGAGTTTGTTGTACAACTGATACATGGTCTTCTTTGTAAAGAATTAATTATATGTGTCTCACGACACATTTTATTGATAATGATTGGAAATTACACAAAAAATTTTGAATTTTTGTCCAATTTTTAGTCATAAGGGTACATACATTGGTTTTGAAGTAGAGAAATGTTTGAGTGAGTGGGGAATAGATAGGGTGTTTACAATTACCATGGATAATGCAAGCTCGAATGACACTGCAATTAGATGGTTAAAGGAACAAATGGGAAGTTGGCGATCTAGCATTCTACAATGTCAATACCTTCACATGAGATGGATTGCTCATGTAATCAATCTAATTATTGTTGATGGCTTGAAAGAAATTGGTATTTCTGTGAAAAAATTAGAGTTGCAGTGTGTTATGTAAGACAATCTCCAACTAGATTGCAAAAATTTAAGGAATATGTTAAAAATGAAAAAATTGAAAGTAAAAGTCTATTATGCTTAGATGTATCTACTAAGTGGAACTCCACCTATTTAATGTTAGATGAAGCTCAAAAATTTGAAAATGCATTTAATAGATTTGATTCACAAGATGCATACTTTAGGTTTGAGCTTGAACTTGAACATGGAGTAACTTCTAAGGATGATTAGCAAAATGCTAAGAGACTGATAACTTTTTTGCAGCACTTTTTTTAGCTTACATTGAGAATTTCAAGTTCTTTGTACACTACATCAAACCTATTGTTTCATGAAATCTTTATGGTTTATCAGCTCTTGAGTGAATGCATAAAAAGTGATGATGAAGAGTTGAGTAAAATGGCTATAAAGATGAAGGAGAAATATAATAAGTATTGGGGAGATCCACTGAAAATGAATCAATTAATATTTTTTGGTGTAGACTTGGGAACAAAGTGAAGGATCTTCTATATTCTTTGTATCATGCATACAAGAATATGATTTCTCTTAAAAATCAAAATGAGCAAAATTAAGTTTGTTGGGGTTCTAGCGAGACGGAAGTTGTTGATCCAAGTAAGATGGTGAAGAAAATGGTGGAATCAGAATATAAGAAATTCAAGTTTGAAATGAGAGGCGGAAGACTCAATAAATAAGAGCTAGAAAGGTATTTAAATGAAGAAACAAAAGAAGATGGTGAAGATTTTAACATTATCAAATAGTGGAAACTAAATGTTAATAGATTTCCCATTTTGGCACAACTAGCTTGTCATGTCTTGGCAATTCTCATCTCGACTATGGTTTCAAAATCAAAATTTAGTATTGGTGGACGTGTATTAGTTTCATTTGAAAGCTCTTTGAGTCCCAAATTTTGCAAGCATTAATATGTTGTCAAGATTGGATTCGAAAAGCCTCTCATTTGGTTAGTGTTGAAGAAGACTTAAATGAGCTTGAAAATCTAAAAAAATGTATCACTTTTTTATTAAAGTTTATTGAAATTTATAATACATTTATTATTTATATTGTTATAATTCAATTTGCTTCTTTATTTGTTTTATAGGTTTAACAAATTCACAAGGGGGAGTTGGTAATTGATATATAAGCAAAGTTTATCTTGAAGATTTAAGAGAATTTCAGGTTTGCCATTGTGGATTCTAAAATTATTTTTATGTGATATGCATCAGTGTTTTTGAGCAGTAGCCTTAACATGTGAATTTGATGTGTCTTTTTTTTTATTCTTGAATTGAATATGTGCTGATAAGTTATGTTGATTAATCATTATTTTGGGTATTATTTTGCCAATTTTTTATGTGTTGTCCTTTGTTGTTTTTGCCTTGTGTGTGTTGATTAATCATTGTTGTTAGGTCTGTTGTCTGCTTTTTACTTAATGGAATTATTATTGTCAAAAAATTGAATATATAGATATACATCATCATCATCGGGCTGCAAGTGTAAATTAGCCATTTAGTGCCCTCATGCTTCCCTATCTCGCTGCACTTAATCCCTATTCTTTTAATTAAATTGTTTATTTTTTATTTTTCACTCTATTTTTAACTTTCTTTCTCCATTTTTGAATTACCATTCTAATCAACTTCTTTTTTTTCTAGGTGAATCTCCACTTGACTGTGCTCTTGCAAGCTCTAACTTATGCAATTTAAGATGAGAAAGAAAATGGAAGAACATGGGAAGTATGGCCATAGAGCACCATTTGAACATTTTAATATTATTTTTAGATCTTTTTAATTTAGTTACTTATGGACTTAATTGTGGACTTAATGGACTTAATGATTTATTTATGGACTTTAATATGGATTTATTTGTGGACTTAATGATTTATTTGTGGACTATAGTATGGATTTATTTGTGTACTTAATGATTTAGTCCAATTAATCTAGTTTTTTTGGGTTGTAATATAGATTTATGGGTTGATAAGTTTAATTATGTATATTTAATTTTTTTTATAGGCGCCCAATTGGCTTAGCCCAAAACCATTATAAAGCCCACATCAAAAGGTAAAACATTTAAAAAAATTTGGGCTCAAACTGTAAAAGCCCACGTCATGGGCCTAGGGCCCAAATAATTGAACCATATATTTTGGTTTGGTTTTTTGAATTAGGTTATTAAATAAATTTAATCAGTTCAATTCCATATCTCTTCAATTCGGTTCCATATCTCTTCAGTTCGGCCCCCCCCAAAACCGACCGAACTGACCGAATGCACACCCCTAATTTAAGGCCCTCCACATCTTGGACCAAGTGGAGATAGGGCTCAATCCCTTCCCACTTATTATGGCTGAACCTATCATCGGACTGGATAACTTTTCAAAAACTAGGGAATTTCCTAGGAGCCCATTACTGTTGGAGGTTAGCCCCTTTTTTCCTTTTTTTTTCCTCATCACTTTTTCTTAGGCTTGGTTTCATGAAAACTCAAACTACTTGAGCCTCCCAGAGACATTGCTCACTACAAGGCAAAGCACTGTCATACTAGAAAACTTCACCCCATGCCAGAAGATGTTAAAAATTGGTTGTCGACTTTTCCTAACATTGAAGTCCAATGGATGTGTCCATGGTGGATGCTACAGCACGTGACCATTCAATCTACACATATTGTATTCCTCTAGCCGATCTTCATACTGCCACCTTCTACAATCCTGCACGTATTTGTTGACAGTATAGACTAAAATAACTAATTGTAGAGCCAGTGCAAGAGTTTGAGCCAAGACCCCTTTCGCAGAACTTTCTAGACAATTTGGTTGCAAATTGGTCTTGCAGAACCATTCAAAGGTGCATTGACTACAACAAAGATCAGTCTATCAATGATCAGTACAAGGAATGGATTCAATTACAATAAATAGAGAAGGATGAGTTCATGAAGAATATAAAGATAAGGGAACTATAGACATCAAGTGTACAGGGTTCTCAACAAAAGAAAGAAATAGATAAATTAGCTCATGAAATTTAATCTTCATTTACTTTTGTTTGATGGAATTTCCTTTTTGGTTGAACAATTTGTAATAAGCATTTTATGTAACATTTAACAATAATAAAGGCAATTTTTCCATTTAATTCAAGCACAAAGATGATTATAAATTTCGCTTCTAACATATCTCCTATTATTAGATGGCTTGCCCTAGCAAGTTTTTCAACTAACCTTTTTTGCTTTCTTTCACCTTCTACATATCCTTAATTTTTGCCTGGACTGCCTTCTTTCAAGGTTTTCAATCCAACAGGACTTTTATTTTTATTTTTATTTTTATCTCTAACTTTTCCATAAACAGCCTCTTTTGAGGTTTTCTCCCTAGCGAGACTTTACAAAAAGTATTTCTTAAGCTTGTCCAGGTTAATGGGCTCTTTGAACTCATTTCCTTCCAAATCAAACAAAATAGCTACGCCCTTGGAAAATAGCTTCTTTACTAGATATGGACCCTCCCAATTTGGCTGGAACTTTCCTCGTGGATCAATCATCATTGGGTTAGTGAACTTTAACACCAAGTTAGCTTCTTAGATCTTTCCTGGCTTGATCTTCTTATTATAAACTCTAGTTATCCTTTTTTGATACACCTAAGAGTGATACATGGCTTTCATTCTCTTCTCATCCAACAATGTTAGTTGTGCTAATCAACTCTCTACCCATTGATACTCAGGGATCTTAGACACCAAGAGAACCTTCAATGACTGAATCTCAACCTCTACTAGTAATACAACTTCACATCCATAAACCAATGAATACGAAGTGGCTCCATTGAATGTTCTGGCAATGGCCTATATGCCCACAATGCAAGTTGCAGATAGCTTGCCCTATCCTTATAATTTTGCAGCATTTTGGCAAGGATCCTCTTCACATTCTTATTTGTTGCTTCTATTGCCCCATTTGCCTGCTATCTGTATGGGGACAATTTATGGTGGTCAATTTTGTACTCTTTCAACAAAGCAGCAGTTTTTACTCTAAACTGAACACCATTATCAGTGACAATATGATGAGGCAACCCATATTTACAGATAATGTTCTTCTCTATAAACTTTACCATCTATTTTGCTCTAACAGTAGTGAAGGACTCTGCTTCAACCTATTTTGAGAAGTAACCTATTGCTACTACAATAAAGTTGTGCCTTTTATATGCCTTGTCCTTATCTCTCCTATGATATCAATTCCCCAGACCATGAATGACCAAGGAGAAGTTATCCCTTGAAGTTCTGGAGAAGGCAGATGACTAACATCCACATACACTTGACAATTATGGTATTTTTTCACAAACTTCACACAATCTGCTTCCATAGTCAACCATAAATACCCTTGACGAGTTATTTTCTTAGCCAAGACTATCCTATTCATATGCGGTCCACAAACTCCCTCATAAATCACTTCCATGATCTTTCAGGCTTCGTCCTTGTCAACACATCTTAAGTGCACCACAGTCGACATCCTTTTGTAAAATATTCAATTATAGCTAATGAACTGTTGTGATAACATTCTTAAAGACAACCTTTCCTTCTTATCAGCATCTTTTTGAAATTGTCCCATTTTCAAGTACTACTGCAAATCATGAAACTAGGGTTTTTCTATAGAATCAACTGGCATCACTCTTATTTCCTCATAATAAGGTGCTAGAGATTTTACAAGAATAAGGGGCCCTATTTCAGTATATTTTTTGCTTTCCCACATCAAAGCCAAAGTAGTGAGAGCAACAGCCACTTGATTCTCTTTGCATGGCAAGTGAATGAATTTGTATTGAGTAAAAGATAATAAGACAGTAGCCAAGTAATCCATTTATAACCTCAGTTTGTCTTCTCTCACTTCCCATTCTTTTGATACCTGATTTAACACTAGCATGGAATATTCATACACTATAATCTCTTCTGGCCCTACACTTCGCAATGCTTCCAGTCCAAAGATGTAGGCTTCATACTCAGTTTAATTGTTCATCACCTCAAACTCCAATCTTTTAGCCATCGAGATCATTTCCCCATTAAGCATGAAAAGAATTACACCAATACTTGCTCTTTTGTCATTAACTACTCCATCAAAGTGCATACTGTAGCTTGGAATCTCTATTGCCCCTAAATGCTCATCTGAAAACTCCACTTCCTATTCTTGCTCATCATTTATCAAATTCTAAGCTAAGAAATCTACTACTACTCTTCTTTTCACTTCATTCTTTGCCACATAATCTATATTAAATTCAGTAAGTAGAACCAACCACCTAGGTAATTTTCCATTAGGTGATGGAGTTTGTTGAAGGTACCTAAGAGGGTCGTGTTTAAAGACTGCCTGTACTCTATAAGATTGGAAATAATGCTAAAGCTTCTTGGTTTCCTAAATCACAGGAAAACATGTTTTCTCCACTATATTTTAGTTAGACTCATACAACATGAGTTTCTTACTTAGATAATACATTGTATGTTCAACCTTATCCTCCCCTTTTTGAGCTAACATTGCCCACACTACTTATTTTTCAATAACCAGTTACAAGATCAGAGGCTTACCTGGCCTTGATGGTTATAAGACTGGAGGATTCATCAAATAATCCTTGATAATTTTAAAAGCCTGCTGACATTTATCATCCCAAATCACGGGTTGATTCCTTTTCAAAAGCTTAAAAATTAGTTCACAAATGGTAGTAGACTTGGCTATGAACCTAATAATGTACTGTAACCGTTCGATGAGCCCTCTAACTTCCTTCTCAGTCTTGGGAGCATGCATTTCTCTAATTGCATTAACCTTATTCAGATCCACCTTAATTCCCCTCTGACTAACTATATGTCATAGTAGTTTTCTAGAAGTTACCCCAAGAACATATTTCATTGAGTTTAATATGAGGTTGTACTTCTCCGCCCTTGCTAAGAACTTTTCCAAAGCCTTAAAGTGCCCTTCTCTGGTTGGAGACTTCACCATCATGTTGTCCACATACACCTCTATCTCTTTGTGGATCATGTCATGCAGCAAAGTGGTAGCCATTCTCTGATTAGTAGCTCCCACATTCTTCAATCCAAAAGGCATGACTAAATAGTAGTAGATTCCCCACTCAGTGGTAAAATACATATTTAACTTATCAATTATTGCCATCATGATCTAATTATACCATAAGAAACCATCCATGAAGGAGTACATAGCACTGGAAGCTACATTGTCGACCAATGTGTTAATATGCACAAAGGGAAAATCATCTTTAAAACAAGCTTTATTCAAATCCCTATAATCCACGCACATTTTGACTCTCCTAACTTTCTTAAGTACTGGAACTATATTACCCAACCATTAAGTGTCATCCACTACCTCTAAGAATTTTTCCTTGAGCTATTTCTCAACCTCCTCTTTAACCAAGAGAGCCCATTCTGACCTTAACCTTCTTTTCTTTTGCTTTATTGGTGTAATGTGAGAAAATGTAGGGATTCTGTGTTTTGCAATTTCTTTGTCAATCCCAAGCATATCCTCATAACCCCAAACAAATACTTTTTATCTTCTTATTAATATTTCTTTCATATTTTCTCTCTCATCAAGAGTTAAATCAGAAGCAATTAGCATATTTTAGGGTTATTATTTGTGCCCAAATTAAATGATTCAATTTACATAGAATTATTGTCAAATATATGCATTAAATGATCATCACAAGTAGAATAACCATTAGGAAACACATTACACAAATAAGGAAACTAAAATTTCATTGCATTAACTTTTGAGGAAAATAAATCATCAGTTTCAAACAAACTAGCAAAATAAAAATGTCAAATCATCAAATGAAGGTCTTGAAATCCAACTCCTCTTCTTGACTAACAACATCCTTTAAAACTGTAGTAGCAATGTCCTCATTTGATTCTAAAGCCATCACCAATTCTCTCATTATTGCCTCCTCAGTAGCAACTTTTTTGACCCCATTCCCATACTCAGCAAATATCTCAAATCACGGGACCAATTTCCCAGCCAGCATTAGAGGTTCAGGCTTCCCCATGAATGGATAAATGGTGCCTTATTTCATAAACTTCTCCCACAGTGTCCATTTTCAGCTCCAGTATCTAAGCACTCAAATTCCCAATACCCTACTCCATACTTAAAGATTAGTACCTTCTGCTCGATGAATTCTGGTGGGCCATTCTGATTCTTCCCGAGTCCCAGGTCAGGCATAAAGTTCATATTGCGCATTATGCTCAAAATTTTCTTATCCAATTCATCTTCATATTATATGCAGGCCTCAAATCTAGGATTGATAGGAATTTCCTTGGGACTTAATTCCATAGCAGCCACAACAGACCTAGTTTCTACTAAAATAGTAACCACCTTCCTTTCTTATGGAAACTCAATCTTTTGGTGAACAGTAAATGGCACACCTCCTAAAGAATGAAACCAAGGCCTTCCCAGCAAAATGGCAAAAGTCACCAGGATATCAATCATATGCAAATCCACCTAAGTTTCAATAGGTCTAGTTTTTATAAAGGCTCAAAAATTCCCCTTAACATGTCACTTTGTGTCATCATATGCCTTAATAATTAAATCATATGGCTTTAGGTTAGCCACAGTGAGTCCTAGCCTAGGCAGAATCTTGAGGGGGCATACATTAATAGCAGAACCATTGTCCACCATTACACAACATGACAGCTTGCCTTTTACCTTAGCCTTAATGAGTAAGGCCTTGTAGTGATCTCTTCCTTCTAATGGCAAGTCATCATCAGTAAATACAATAGCCCCCTTAGGACTTTCCATCAGTGAGTTCACCATCTATTCAAGAGTATAAGCTATAGGGATTTTCTTCTAGTCTAAAGCCTGGACTAGTGCCTCCCAATGGGCTTTGTAATTCATGAGCAATTCCCAGACACTAGCTACAACCTTCATTTCTTTCTTTAGTTCTTCTTTTGATTCTTCTTTTTCCATCTTCTTATTCTCAGTCTCATTTTCAGCTTTAGGTGTTGGTTTTACCTCATTCTCTTCATTCTTCTTTTCCACAACCCTCTTAACTGACTGGGCCTCCCTTTCCTCATCACTACTCCATATATCAATTTGTTCCCCTCATCGAAACTCTAGATATCTAAGACACTAACAAATAGTTTAGTGGGCTACAGGCTTTTTGGTTTGAGGTTAGGTTTTAGAGAGCTGGGTGTGGTATTAACAAAAGAGTTTAAGACTTGCTGCTCTATTAAACCAATGTTGATCATAAGGATGGGTGCATTTATTGCTGGAACATTTCTATAATTGGGTAAAGGATTGTTTTTAAGGGCTAGGTTTCCTAAATTCTAGATCGGTGATTTTGCCTGAATCAATCAAGTCTTGGATCTCATATTTTAGCCTGGCACAATTATCGTTATCATGTCCAATCACTTGATGAAACTTGCAGTAGAGCTTTGGGTTAGCATTTGGTAAGGGTTGTCTTGGAGGTAAGGGTTGTAATAGGTTCTTCTCAATTAATTTCTCCAGTACCTTTGAGAGAGTTCTACCCAGATTAGAAAATCTCTTAGGTTGCCTAACTGCATTAATCTCTATGTTGTTACTGTTGCTTCCAATTCCTTCTTTGCCTATAGATCTTCCACTAAAGAATTTCTTCTTTTGTACTAAATTAGAATCTTTCTAAACCCCAAATCGATGAATCTACTCAAAATTCCTAATTCCTAAATCCCTCAACTTCTTCGAGAGTTGTGGAGTGCACCCCTCAATTGCTATCATTAGTTGATCTTTCTCAGTAGGCATGTGCCTCATTTAAGCCAATTTCCCCTCCATTTAGTCAAATAATTAGTAAAGGACTCATTAAATTTCTACTTTATATTCTGCAAATCTCTTAGGGACATCTCCATCTGACCATTCAATCCATACTGCTTTATGAATACAGCACACAATTCCTTCCAATTAGCTTCCACGTGTGATTTCAAGGCATAGTAGCACTAGATTAGAGCCCTCTCCAATAAAATACAAAACTATTTGACAATTTGGGCCTTAGTCAAGCCAATTGCCTTCATGTAAGTCAGATATGGTTTTAAGTGTAGATGCGGGTCATCAGTTCCAGTATACTTCTTTATATCAGGGAACATGAATTTCTGGGGCAAGGGATCATCATCCTCATCCAAGTTGAGGTTAGTATAGTCCATTGGAGCATCAATCCCTTTCTATTTCATTATGATTTGGACTTGAGTCATGGCCTTGGTCATGTTCTTAGTTGAATAAGTTTTTTTCCATAGTCTCAAAAATGTCTATCTCCTATCAGCCTATCGAGTGGGCCAATAAAGTCTCAAGATCAACCTCTATCCAATTTTTTACAGAGGACTCAGGATCAAGATCAAATGGTTCTTGTTGTTGAATCGGTTGCTTCTGTCTGGTGATATAATGCAAATATGCATAGCTATTTAGTATAGTTTGGTGTTATTTTCACATAGTTTTTGTTATGTTTTTGTGTTTATTTGATTATGTATTTGTTATTTTTATTTCTAAGTATTGTTATTTGTTATTTTTGTGTTTATTACATGTTTTTAGCCTTGATTAGTGCTTAAAAAGAAGTTTTGGACTTGTAGGA
>CATIWM010690514.1:0-34325 GCA_949671775.1 Mallotus repandus
ATTAATTAAATTTTTAAGGTATTTTGTGATGTAAGAAAATTATATTATTTTTATATTTATGTTGCTGTGTTGGTTCTTGGTTGGGCAATAAATGTAGTTCGGGAGCCCAACCCGAGATGTTGAATTTTGAAATATTTTGAAGTGTGTTTGCGTGCAGGAACGACTCTACTCTTGGTAGAGAGATGTCTATTTTACCAAGGAGACTCTGCCGAATGTTTGATAGATTTTTCATAAAACGTGACATCAGGTCTATATTAAGTTTTGAGTTTTATTAGGGTCGAGTCTTAGATCGAGTTTTCTTTAGAAATCTAGAACATTTAAGGTTAGGATTGTATCCTAATTATTTTCATTATTATTTTTCTCTATAGCCGCACCGAGAGTTAGGCCAAGACCGAGTCAGTCGAATTATTGCAGAGGAGCGCATATCTGTAAGTTATTATTATATGTATGCATGTCATATAGAATTGTTTACCCAACATCCACATGTTTTGTTGTTAGTGTGAAACAAATACGCTACATTAGACCTTTCTTTGCTATTTATCTGTTTAGTGATTATCAATTTATATATATATATATATATAATTCATTATGTATATATATATTATGAAAATAGTGTTCTTGACTTGGATGTTGTTTTTATTGTTGATATGAATTGTGATTGTGATGTGATGTGATGTTTTTGGAGAACAGTAGTAGAACGTGCTACCTAGTGGGCTAGACTAGGATTGTTGCGCAACAGTACGCTAGATGCTAGGTTATGATATAATGATTGATGTGTGAAATGATTAAATGATTTATTGAGATTTGTGGTTGAGAGTGGTGTGGCTGCGGTAGCTCGGTTGACTTAGTGTCTCGGGGCCAGTCATATCAGTAATGTGACTGCGGTAGCTAAGTTAACTTAGTGTCTCGGGGCCAGTCATACTAGTAGCGAGACTGCAGTAGCTCGGTTGAATTAGTATCTTGGGGCCAGTCCACTACTAAATTGAAAAAGATAAATATTATTGGATTTAAGAGGGCCTGATGGCCAGTCAGGTTGAGTGTTGAGGTTTTTGATATTATTAGGGTTCTACTCCGATCCTCCACCCAAAATCTTACTGCATTTATTTATTTTGGCATGAAATGTGATTTTAAGCATCTGCATCATCTGATTTCATCCACTTGCTTGCATCTACTGTGTTGACATGAAAAGCATTATTAAACATCTGCTTGGAATGCGTGTATAAATATAAAATAAATATATAAATATTATATTGATGCTTGATTGCTTGTATGCTTAGATTGCATGTATATATATAATAATAATTCACTCAGTGAGGTTTGACCCCCCTCAATTATTTTTTAGGATCCTTCTAATTAGACCTCGTATTGTAGTTCTCTTTGCTGGACTCTTTTTTCTCCGGTTGGTTTATGTAAATTTTAGACTATCATTTCTTGTATTAATTAAAGCTATAGTAGTAATATGTATTTGTTGTAGTATGTGAGGACAATATTGACTGAGATTATGTACCTGAATGTTGTATAAATATTTCTAGTATGATATTATTTATGAAAAAGCTATTGATGTTTTAAAAGTTTTAAATTCCGAGGCATATTTATGGTATTTTGTTGTCAAAGTTGTGTTTAAGGCTTGTTATGGGTTCTGGATTCATGTGAATTCCCATTCCCTAGCACTGGTTATGACTCTCGGGTTTGGGTCGTGACAAAATGAAAAAAATTATAAGTAGAATAGAATCATCAAATTTATAGAGTGTGTGTGTGTATACATAAGTAAATGAATGCAGAAGTTGAAGAGTTGAGAAAAATAATAACTTGAAAGTTGACAAAAAATAATGGTTTAAAGGGTTAAAGGAGATAATGATTGAAAATTAAAATGTTAAAAATCAAATTTTGTTTCAATTTCCATAAAATTATAAGAAAGAGGAAGAAATAAAGTTTGCCAATAAGAAAATTAAAATAAATACAATATAAAGCATATTAAAATCAAATTAATATTTTAAAAGTGAACTAAATGAATTGTAATATATAACTTGTAGATAAGAATTATATATAAAATGCCACTTGGCATAATTTAGCTAATTTATATAGATATAGGCTAGACATTTGCCTGTATCAATAAACAGTTTTAGTTTATACATATTACTTATTTATCTATGTTACTGTACGTTAATTAGAAAAAGTAAAAATTCTTAATAATTGTTCATTTATTTTTTAATTTTTAAAAATAAAGATAAAAATGAAGATATTGATAGTAAAAGAATGGAAATGATATAAACTTTTGAGTGTTAAAATAAAAATATAATTACTCTTTAACTATCTTTAACAAAATAATGGAATACAAATATTTGTCATAATATAAATGACATAAATAGGAATTCAAAAGTTTTTAATTTAATAAAATAAATAGAAATATTTCAATCATAACATCTAATTTAATTTTATAAAAAATAAAAGAAATAAAAAACAATCAATATAAAAATTGAAAATAATAATCTATACAAATAAAGGGTCATAAAATGTAAATAATTCATAACTCATTAATGTAATATCTAGTGTTAAAAATTATTAACGTAATTAACACAAATACAAAATTTCATAAATAAAAATAAAAATAAAAATTTTACATGAAAAAATATTATACATAGCAAAATAAACAAAAACCATAGCAACATAATCAATATCTTTATGACTACTTTTTATAGACTAAAAATGTAAAATAAAAATGATTACTTTAAACTTGATTCATGTAGAGATATGAATAAAATATAAAAAATTAAAAAATAAAAATATAATCTATTATGAAATTTATATACATCAACAAAGTTATGAATAAAAGTTTAGAGAAACCTTGGAATTAAAAATGGACAATCCTAAGGCAAATTATATTTTTTGAAAACAAATAAGGGTTCATAAATACATAATAAAAAAGGATAGGTGCAGAGACTCAATGGAAGCTGTTCTAACAAATAGAATTAACTATATCACAATAGTAAAGTAAAAAAATCCTTTCGTCAAAAGTCCAGAAAGGATAAAAAAAATGATAAAAACCGAAAATACCTTGTTGGGATTCGTAATACATACACGCAGTGGAAATAAAAATTTAATCACAAAAATCCTCACAGGATGCATGCAATTCAATTAAATCGATTCAAAGTTTCAAAATCTTACCACAAACAAAAATAGGCAAGATGGTTGGAAGGATAAGTGGGGATTCACCACGGTGACATGCTACCTCGAGCTTTTGGTGTTTCTTGTCAAATCAAGACTTGTCAATTCAACGTCCTTTATTGGTATCCACATGAACATGATGACCATAAGTGGTGTTCGTGTGCTAGCACCTTTTCTTAAAAATCTCAATTTCCTTTTGGTGTATATTTGTTTTCTTTTCTCAAAAGAACTAACAATACATGAAAAAGAATTAACATAAACTCTAGAGAAAAAAAATGTATATATTTGTAAACACTCGATTTTGGGACATTACATATAGGGATGTGACAGAGGATCCAATGATAAAAATTGACCGTGAAATTAGATTTATTGAATCTAATTTATTGGTTTTGAACTAAATTGTAAATTATTTTTAGGATCTATTTTTAAATTTTATTTTTTTATTTTTAATTATTTTTTTAAAAATTAAAATTTTAAAAATAAAAAAGAAAAAAGAAAAAATAGAAAAATTAAAAATTAAAAAAGAAGATGGCCAAAAAAAAATGAAAGGCCGACAAATATTAAAGAGAAAATTTCACAATTTTGGCCAACTTCGGCCAACAAATATTAAGTTGGCCGAAGTGGTCATGTTCCAAATTGCTTTCTATATCCAATTGGTAATAAGCCTATTTCTGATTGGAAATAAAGGATATGTAGTATTTTTTAATTTATTTATTTTTATTTTTATTGTTATTTTATTTTTATTTATTGATTAATATTTATTTATTAGATAAAATAAAAAATAAAAAATTATTTTTTATTATTATCCTATACCCGACTTAGGGTTACATAGGTGTGCTGCCTATAAATAGGTGATTTTCTATTCACAAAAGAGGGAGGCTCATGGCTTTTTATTATTTTCTCTACCTTTCATGATTCACAAAACACAATCCTTTTTTTATGTTGTTTTCTTTTAGTTTTTGTTGTAAAAATAACACAGTAAACAAGAGTAAAGAAAATAGAGAACAACCCAACCTATATAACTGTAACCCCACAATTAAACCGAGAAACCCCTCAAAGGATAGATGATGTCTCTCCACTCTGCTATGCTCCAGCATTTGTCCACTTACTACTACATATAAGCCATAAACAACAATTTTCACCTTGGCGAATATCAAGCCCCTTAGAAGATAAAACTTGAAGTTTCTCATATACAAATGTGTTGGGGTGAACATGCTTCTTGAACAACTAGCAGCATTTAACAAGTCCAAGGAATGCTTGAACTTGTCACCAGTAACTGGATTTATTAACATATCAGCTGCATTCTCAAAAATGTGAATCTTCTGGAGAAATATCTAACCAGATGCAGTTAATTCCTTGATCTTGTGAAACCTTACATCAATATGCTTTATCCTAGCATGATACACCTGATTCTTTGCCAAATAAATTGCACTCTGACAATCACAATGCAACTGAACTCCACCTTGCTCAATACCCAGTTCGTTCATTAGTCCTGTAAGCCATAATGCTTCCTTAGTAGCTGCTTCAACTACTGCCATATACTCAACTTTAGTTGTAGACAATGCCACTATAGATTGAACTGTGGATTTCTAACAAATAGGGCCTTCCATAAAAGTAAACACATACATTGTTGTAGACCTCCTATCATCGATATCACCAGCATAATTTTTATCCACATACCCTACAACTAAAGGATCACCCTACTGACTACCAAATAAGATGCCATGACCTGTTGTGCCCCTCAGATACTTGAATATCCATTTGACTGCTTCCCAATACTGCCCACCTGTTTTGGATATAAACTTGCTAACTTGATTAATAGCATAAACTAAGTTAGCCTAGTACTAACCATTACATACATCAAGCAACCAACTACACTGGTATATGGTACCTTTACCATGTCTTCAATTTCTCTATCTAACTTAGGGCACTACATTGAAGAAAGCTTAAAGTGATTTGCCAATGGACTACTCACGAGTTTAGCACTGCTCATCCTAAATCTGTCTAGCACCTTCTTTTTTCTAGAGCCCATATCCTTATGAATCTTTATCCCAACGATTTTCTTTACAGCACCAAAATCCTTCATATTGGTTCTTTCCCTAACAAAGCTTTCAACTCAAGAACATCATACACATTCTTAGCAGTAATAAGCATATCATTAACATACAGTAACAAAAAAACAAAAAAACCATCATTAACGCTCTCAACAAAACATGACAATTATACTCATAGTGCCTGTAGCCAATCAGAATCATATAAGAATCAAAGCGCTTGTACCATTCCCTTCGAGACTGCTTCAACCCATACAAGGATTTTGTAATTTACACTCTACATGTTCCTGCCAGGTTGGGTGAACCCCCTTCTGGCTGCTCTATGTAAATTTGCTCCTCTAGATCACCATGAAGAAAAGTTGTCTTCAAATCCATCTGCTCCAAGTGTATATCCCAACTATCTACCAAGGCTAACATTTCCCTTATAGAAGGGTGTCAAACCACAAGAGAGAAATCTCATCATAATTAATCTCCTTCTACTGTGAGTACCCTTTTGCCACTAGCTGAGCCTTGAACTTTTCCCCTTCTTTTTCAGATACTATTGGCTTCTTGTAGACCCATTTACACCCCATAGCCTTCTTTCCCTGATGTAATTGAGCAAGCTTCCAAGTATGATTTTTATGCAAAGACTCTATCTCTTCTACCATAGCACCCATCCATCTGTCTTTCTCATCACTAAGCATAGCCTCTTGAAAGGTTTATGGATCTCGACTGCCAACAAGGAGAATAAAAGAAGCTAAATCTTTATACCCAAATCTTTTTGGAGGCTTTATGCTGTGTCTCTCTCTATCTTTGACAAGATTGTAGTGTTGTTCTTCACTTGAAGTGGAGCTTGAATGTCTTGAACTAGAACTTTCACCCATGTCTCGGACTTGGGGTTCTATATTCACTGGCACTACCTTTGAACTGGAGCTGTTTCCATCACCCACTGGTACATTTTTTGTGCTAATTTACATATAGTTTTAAGATTTATCTGAGCATTTATTTATTCAATTTAGTTTACATTTAGGTTAATTTAGTTATAAAATTATACACTTTTATATTTTGTTTTGTTTTTCTAAGGAAAAGAGGATTTGGAAGTGTTTGGTGGCCAAATGAGCATGAAAAGAACAAAAAAAAGTAAGGGAGCAGAGTTGGGTTTCTTTCATGATCATAGGTCCATTACAACTAAACTTTCTATTACAATTTCGGGTTCATTACTACTAAACTTTTGATGTGCGATCGCGGGCTACCCGATTTGTGAGCTGGCACACTCCATTTTAAGGGGAATCTTAGGGTCATTTGACAAAACTATAAAAGAGGGACTAAAAACCTAATTTAGGAGGGTTGGAGACCACAATCTAAAGATCAAATCAAGTACCATAGCTCTCTCAATCCTAGACCCAAAAGAGCTAAATTTCCAGATCTAATTTTGGGGAAGATACTACACATTCTACACACTCTCTCACACACTAGAACTATAATACAAGCAAGGAGAAGAAGAAGAAGAAAGAGGAGAAAATGAAGCCAAGGAAGGAGACCCATTTGAAGACTCAAGCTTCTTGGATAACCATTTTCTCACTCCCTTTCTATTTCTATTCTCTTATTTTGTATTTTGAATATTGAATGATGAATTTCACAGCCATGAGTGACTAAATACTTTTGTATTGTTGGGATTTTGAGACCCATTTGATTTAATGTTAATATGATAGTTGTTTCTTCTCCTACATGCATATTGTGTTTGTTGATCTTATTGAATGTTATATTTTGGCTGGGTATAACTCTAGTTTAGGTCTATGCAATGGTAGTTGGTGGATCTAATAGACCCACAAACATATGTTAGATTGATTAAATGTCTTGAGAAAACTTAATCTTATCTAATTCTCTTATGGGTTTTGCTTAGTACCTTGTATGCTTAATGTTGGTTTATTTTCATAGTGATTATGAGAATTGCATCATTAGATCACAATATCAAAGCTTTAGCTTAGATAAGGAGCTCTCATGTTTTTTGACTGCATATTGATGCAAAATAATGATTTATTATAAGCAAAACAAAGCAGATATTATTCAATTAGCATGCAAATTACCAGTCTTATCACACAACACAACAATTTCTTAACTGTTGGCGGTGATAAAGTAAAATGCAAGACAGTAAAATAAACGTGCAAAAATGATTGTTTGGTCCTCAAATTTGACTGAGCTTGTTTTTGAGTTTTTGAAGCTTTAGCTTTGTGAGATTTTCAAGCTTTCCTTGTCAAGAGGTTGAAAATGACATGTATAATGCAAATTCGTATACCTTTGAAGTGTGTTTTGACAAATATGTGGTTAGGTTTGATTCAAAAGCGGTATAAAAATCTTACGAAAAAATGTACAAAGAGGGCTAAAAGTGTGTGAATTGGGACTCCTAAGTCTTCAATTCGACAGTGTTTTAGTGTGTCTAGGCTCCCCGGACTCTTGCCTTTTCTTCCTTGACTCTAGCCTTGTCAAAATGGGAGGTAGAGACCCCTATTTATAGGGAAAAATACCTAGAAATGCGTGAAAAGTAGGAAAAATGCGTGTGATCATGTGCTTTTGTGCATGTCATGGACCTTCTTGGGCTATGTTCGCACCGTTTTAGGGGTGTTTTACAAGGTTTTTGAATGTTCCAGATGTGTTTTCAATGTCTTTTTTGTCAAAATCAACTTCCATTTTAACACGTGAGAAAAATGTGTTCAGTGTGTTCACGCGCTACTTCTCGGGGTTACGCGCACTATTCTGGGGTCACTTTCGAAAGTTTTAATGGCTTACAGACATGTTTTTGACATTTGTTTCATCAAAATTAACTTTTGATTTTCACAAAGTTGAACTCCGGTCTTACGAGATGAACACCAGTCTGACGAGTTGCACGTTTTGAGTGACGATTGCTCAAAATGAGCTACTTATCATTTCGATAATTCATAATTTGTAAAATCGGGGTACGACTTAATGATTTGTTTGGTTTGGGCTTTTCAGATTTTTAGCACGCTTTATAGGTGGTACGAATGAATAGACACTTGTCATGTTCAGAGGAATATTTTCATCACTGGACCTTTTTTAGGGACAATCAAAATTCAATGTATGACAGTTGCCCCCTACTTTACGTTTGTTGTATAGTGCTCTAGTACTGATGTTAATACATGTGAAGCAAATACAGAGATGCAAAAATAGTTTTGGGAAGAGGTACTTATCTGATGGTGTGCCGTTTGGTCAGGCTACACCATTTGGTAGGCTTATCATTGTTGATGTTGTTTCATTTGATTGGCGGAGCTGCCGCTTATTTGTGTGCCTTGTAATTCTCTCAAGTGAGGTGAGATGATGCTTTCATAACATCCTTAGGTGTAAATGCAAATGCTACTAAGCAGATGAGATGCTTCTAAGCAGATGAGATGCTTCTAAGCAGATAAGATGCTACTAAGCAGATGAAAAAATGCTTTTAAGCAGATGAAATGCTAATAATCGAATGTGATGCTTCTAAGCAGATGGAATGCTTCTAAGCAATGAAATGCTACTAAGCAGATGTGATGCTTCTAAGTAGATGAGATGCTTCTAAAAATATAAGATGCTACTAAGCAGATGAAAAAAAATGCTTCTAAGCAGATGAAATGCTACTAAGTGGATGAGATGCTTCTAAGCAGACGGAATGCTTCTAAACAATGAAATGTAGCTAAGTGGATGCTATGCTTCTAAGCAGATAGATGCTTCTAAGAAGATGAAATGCTACTAAGCAGCTGAAAAATGCTTTTAAGTGACTAAAAATGCTACTAAGTAGTGATAATGCAGTGATGATGTCATCATTTATTGTGTTTGAAGCGTGATTTCATGACGTGTCAATTGTGATAATTGTAGATGCATCATGCTTGTGTCCTAAAACATACAATGCTAGTGTTTGCGTGATTCGTGCGCATTTTTTTGTGCTTTTTTTTAGTAAAATGCAAGTTTGGGACCCTAGGAGTGCATGTGTGGGGGTCTTGATGTGTGTGTGTGTGCATTTCAGAGCACATGCGGCTCAAAAGAGCGCGTGATCACGTCCCTGGGGCGCGTGCCTGAAGTTTATAAAATGAACTCGTTTCCGAGTTTAGAGCGGTTTTTACCTGTTAATCGACTTTCTATAAGCCTTTTTTGAGTTTTATTTTGGAGTGCTTTTCTTCATTCTTATTAAGTTGATTTGCGGAGTGTAGGAATTATGGAGTTCCCTTCTATTCCTAAAGATCTTGGTGACTTTGGCGGTGTGAAAACTGCTTCTTTTTCTTTTGACAATTTTATTCTAAAAGATGAGGTGGTTCTCGGGGAGACTAGTGTAGGGACCTCTACTGCTGGAGCTATAGAGGCTGTTGGGACCAGTGGTGGAGCCTCTTGTCATCCACCTCGACTTTCTCGGATGCAGTTCCTATTGTCTATAGTATGGAGACTCATGCTTGGACTATTCATTATCGACCGGTTAGTTTGCTTAATTAGCTCTTGCTTTATTGTAGCTCTAGCTATTTACCTTAGCATTTGCTATATGTGTTGCTCTGGTTTTAGCTCTTGCTGTTTGATTTCAGTATTCGCTATTTGTATAACTCTAGCTGATATGTATTTTAGCACTTGCTATAGTCTAGCTCTTGCTACACTCTAGCACTTGCTGTAGTTTTAGCTCTTATTGTGGTTTAGCTCTTGCTGTAATGTAGCTCTTGCTATAATTTAGCTCTTGCTGTAGTATAACTTTTGCCATTGTTTAGCTCTCGTTGTTCGATGTTAGTACTTCTTGTAGTTTTAGCTCTTGCCGAGGTGTAGATTTTGCTATAATTTAGCTCTTGTTGTTTGATGTTAGCACTTACTGTAGTGTTAGCTCTTATTATAGTTGTAGTGTAGCGCTTGCTGTAGTTTTCTTATAAAGTTACAAAAAGAGATGTTTTAGTATCTGATGAAATATTGTAACTGTTTTACCTGATGGTTGTAATCCTCTAGGCCTGTCATTCAGTTTCCTAGTAGCTTCAAAAAAAGTTAGCTTGTATTATCAGGGTCTTCCTTCATGTGTGAAGCAGTTGGTTCCTGGGAAGGGCTTCGATGGTATTATTTCTGCTCTTACTTATGGCTCCTATGCATTGAGTCAAGTTGTGATGTGCGCTCTCATTGAGCGATGGATGGATACTACCCAAACTTTCCATTTGCCTTTCGAGGAGATGACTATCACTCCGCTGGATTTTGCAACCATTACTAGGCTGAGTTTTTTTGAGGAGCCTGTCCCTTTTAGTAGTGAGGCATGCGGTTCTGCAGTTACGAGGAACAAATGGCTGAAGCATTTTTTTAGTGTTACTGCTTCTGTTAAGTCTGGCTGCTCCTTTTTTATTTGGCCTATGCAGCTTGTAGAGAAGGTGAGGTAGGAGCATGACACGAGTCGTGTTAACTCTAACCTGAGTGTCGTTATCTTTTCGAACGCCTTCGGCACTGGCTTCCCACAGTTATTACCGATCTTGAGGACTTGAGAGATCTATCGAAGTATAGTTGGGGCACAGTTGCTTTTGCCCACATGTATTTTGGTCTGGATGTGGCTTGTAGAGGATGCTCGCCTGTTTGTAGCTGCCTATTTATGCTGGATGTGAGTATGGTCTTTTACTTTTTGATTATTTCATCTTTGATCATTCTGATTCCTTTCTTCCTGACAGGCTTAGGCTTATGAGTTTAGGGTGTTTCCTCATCCCACTATTGAGCACTCGCCTGAGAGCAGCTTTCCACATCTTTCGCAATGGATTAGGAGGACTTATGGCTTGATCGAGAGTCTGGTAGAGGTAAGGGGTCTCTTGAGCAGATTGGCCCACAGTTAGTTATGGTGTATTTTGATTTTGCTTTACTTATTCTTTGACAATTCTTTTGCTTATGTGTTTCTCGGGCAGATTTGTCCATGCTGGTGGATGGAGCGACAATACTAGTCAATTGAGATGGGGGTGGCTTAGCGCCTGACACAGAGGAGGGTCTTGTTGCCTGGTCTTATTAACAAAGTATGGTACCTGGGTGAACGGGACTATTGCTGGTGGGATGGACCATTTATGAGGAGAGTTCCTGTTGCTCTCCCTGGGGATATATTTTGGCATCGAGAGTTTGTTAAAGAGGAGTTTGATAGAGCTGAGAGAGGGTATCCCTTTTAGAATTTCCTGGAGGGAGCTCATATCTCTTATATGATGACTCTGGCGCCATAGTTGATTGATGTTATGGCCAGTGAATTTGTTCCTCCTCCACCTCCTTAGGCGAATCCTTCGCGACCTTTGAGTTCTAGAGCTGGGACTTCGCGGTCATCGCAAGGTTGTTTTCTTTTAGGGTAGCATCTTCTAACCCGGTATGCTTCTGAGCTGTGTTTTTTCTATTTTCATGTGAGCATGTAACAAACTTTATTAGTATTAAACGGTAAATGACATGAGTTATGAGAGTTTTATCTGCATAATTTTGGACGTCGTCGAAGGAGATAAGATTCCTCTCGTTTTGACGAGGAGAGTGGTATGGGATGTAGTGCTACCGTTCTTGGTGATTTTATGAGTGTAGCACCTCTGATGTTGTACAAGCTGACAGTTATAAGAGTGGGAGCTTGTTTCTCTTTGTCCAGAGCAGGTACACCACTATCGGATGTAGTGCCTGCAGATGCCACTCATGTTAGTTTCTTAACTTCTCAAGGTTTTTCCCTTTTCCTTGCTTTATTTGTTATCTGATTTCTTTTTCTTTACAGGTGCCTATTTCCATTGCTCAGTCTTAGTATACTGCCACGATCAGTGCGCAAGAGTATTTCATGGAGTTCACTAGCGTACAGAGCATACTGCCTTCTTCTTTTATTGATTTGTACTGGTTTTATACAAATGCATGTGTTTTTATAAATGCATAAGATGTAATTCATGATGTGCATGTAATGCAGAGTGAGTACATCCTTGGTAGTTATGAGTGGGAGAGGGAGCGAGCGTCGTATTATGAGCGGATTGATCAGCTGTATGTACGACTTGTGGCTTTTGAGATGGATGCAAAGGATACGGAGCCTGGCTCGGATGACGGGGATGCTTGAGTGGATTCAACTCTTGCTTTTGATTGCACCCATAACCGATGTATTTATTTTTAGGAGGCTAGGTATATGCTTTTGGCTGTGGTTGTCCAGTGTTGTATTATTTTCCCGAGGTTATGGACTCAGGGTGTTGTATTTGGGCAACTATCCCATATGTTGTATTCTGTACTGATGGCTGCTATTGTTGTACTATGGATTGGCCGACTTATATGTTCCTGATTGTGACATTTGTTCATGTATTTGTGACTATTCTGTCTGATTATTCTACTTCATCTACCTCTTTATTTTATTTTATTTTTCCCTCTTTTGCATATGGTGTCTCTTTTCAGAGATCTTCGCGCCTATCTGGGTATTTTTTCTTTCTTCCCTCTTTTTCCTAGGGTGTTTCTTTTCAGAGCTCTACATACCTAGTTGGGCTTTTTTTATTTGCTCTAGACATAGTACTTCTTCAAGCAGTCTGTGTTGGTAGGTTCAGAGAACTCATTTCCTTCAGAATCCATCAGCTTGATAGCTTCTCTTGATAGCACAGTTTTGACCAAATATGGGCCTTCACAGTTTGGCCTGAACTTCCCTCTAGAGTCTGAGACATTCTGTTTGGCTTGCTTTAACACTTAGTCTCCAGCTTTCTTGAAGTAGTATGACCATAACACCAAGCTGGAGGTTTCTATCAGTGATTTGGAATTCACAAAGCAAAAACCTAATAAATATTTTTCAGACTTTTTAACCAGATTCATGAGCAAGGCATGATTAATGAAAAATAAATTGGCTGAAAAAGATCAAGTTAGGATGATTGTCCATAATATGTCACCTAATTTTGTTGAAAGGTTACAAATGATGAACCCAAAAACTTTCATGGACCTCTACGATGATGGATTACAAATTAAGGAGATGGAGAATTAAAAGAAGAAAACTATTAAAAGCACTGGGACAAGAAACTACCCAACTGGGAGCATACATTAAGGAAACACTAATCGAGCTGTGGAAGTGCATGCCGTCCAATAACCAAGGAGATTCTCAAACTTTAACCAACCTTTGTCAAAGGTCCTAGAGCATTTAATGCAAAAGGGCTTACTTCAGCCTTTACCTAATCCAAATCCACCAAACCTAAAATCCAAGGCTCCCAAATAGTTATTGCAAATTTCATTAAGTTGTTGGCCATTCCACCAATAATTGCATCCACCTCAAACACGAAATCCAAAACCTTTTAGGCTGTGGAAAAATCACAAACCCTGAAAATCTAAACACCAGAAATAATCCTTTCCCAAACTACCAAAATGTTCCACCCCCAGCCACCATGATGATTAATTCAAGAGTTAGTAAGGAAAAAGTGCTAAGCTCCTTTGAGGACCTCGACCTTAAAACTAATGAGAAATCTCCAAGAGCAGTGGAAGATTTGTTAGGATAGCCCTCAGGCAAGTTTGACTACAAGGTGTTTTACACTAAACTGCCTTCTTTTGACATACCCATTGAGTCAGTCATACCCGGATGATGAGGATTCATCAAATGAAAAGGCTATAGAACCTTTGACTCCTACACAACCATAATAGGGATATGAAGATTTATTGGGCAAGTTTGATATTGAGAAATTGGGAAAGAGAGAAACATGCACAGTTAAAGTGGGGAAAGATATGAAGAAAGAATGAACAATGGCCATCAAAAGCTACCTTGTTTATTACCTTAAGAAGAAGTACCAAGAGACCTAGTGAGCTTAGAATAGAAAATAATCATATTTTTTTCTTTTCTTTTCTTTAAATAAATTTAAAAATTTCTTGTGAATATTTTGTTTTCATGATCAATTATATGAATTATGATTTTGGCTTACTTGTGTGATGTGCATCCTGACGACATTACGCATCATGATATTGATCTACATATTGCATATAAATTTAATTCAATTATATTCATTCAGCATGTGCACAAATGAAAGTTCAAAGAACATTCCTATATCATGTGGTACAACTTCTGAGAAGAGAGGAAAATTTAAGAGAAAAAAGAAAAAAAAAAGAAGAGAGAAATGACGAAAAAAAAGAATGAATAAAAGGGTTAACCGAAAATTAGAGAAATAAAAGTGAAAGAAAATATTCAAGCTAATAATAGGAGTTGTATCATGTGATGTAATGAATGTTCTCATTTTGGCCCTAATGAATGAATAAAGTTGAATTTTAAATTTTGTTCAAACATTGTATGTTCGTCTTTATCATATTGCATAAGCATCTGAATGGAACAAACCAAACATAATGTAAGTTAGAGAATCAGAGCTATGAGATCACTGTTTTAGTTTTATTTTCTCTTCTTGTCATCCTTTGTGATTCATTTTGTAAAGTCTAGTGTCCTCTTGTACCTAGAGATTTCATGTGGCTTTACTCCCAAAGAATACTGATGACCCTGGAATCACCATCTCTGTGAAAGAAAACTATTAGAAATTGGGGGGGGGGGGGCAAAATGTAAATAGATTGGGGCCAAAATAATGAATATGCACTCAAAGACTGAAGATGAAACACTGAAGTATAAGAGTCAGCAAAAGGGTTCTGGGGTAGAAAAGAGTAAACTACAAGCATACAGATGCATCAGCCAATAAAAAAGCTCTAATGTAAGGCCATGGACTCCACCCACCATTTTGGTCATCTGTCCTATAAATTGTATCAGAAGCTCTAACATCAGAAGCATCCAATGCTCAAATCTGCAAGCTATTGCTTGGCTCCAAACAAAGGACCCATTAGGATCATGCATATCATACATAGCATGTATACACTTGCATACATATGTTGTGAGATACTTATTTTTCATGGCAAAAGATCTTTGGAACAAGTTAAGGTTGTGCAAATACTCTACTACTAACATTTAAAATTAGTGCTATAAAAGTGTAGGAAAGTAGTTAGAGTTTGGACAAGTGAAAATAAGAAGAATGACCTGAAGCTCAATGGGCCTAGTTAATAAAGAGATATCATTTGTAGAAGCTTCATCTTAGGCAATCTCAAGAGGATAGATAAGAGGCTCATATTCCTTAGACTCAGCATTCATCTCCAAAGCTTTATTTAGAGCATCATCTGAAATATTACCTAGAGGTTCAGCAAGAGGATAATATACTCACACAGGTTAAAAAGCAAAAGATAGTCAATAACGTGAGGAGTAATAGAAGAAGAGTGATGACAACTTTGCCTCAGATGTATCAAGAAGAATCTACTCTAAGAGATGCTCCTGAGTGTACCTTTGATAGCTACAAAAAGCTCAAGCGAAATGAAACATTAAATCCTTGAAGAAATACCTCTCTCAATTCTTGACCAATCAAATTAGAACTCTGCAATATCAAGGTCAATATAAGGCATAAAGTGAAATGATAAGAAGGTCCAACACAACAATAATGCAGACACCAACCCAGAAATTGGAAGAATGCACTCAAAACTTGAGATGAATGCACTTTAAAACTTGTTTGATAATAAGATAAGGCCTCTGAATCTTAAACCTTATTTTTTTCAGGATATGTCAGGAAGAGAAATGATCCTCTTTGTTATAGCATCAACGACAATAATAGAAAGACAAACTCAGCCTTATGCCATAACCTCAATAATGGAGTATCAAGACCCTTGTGATCAGAGACATCATCAACACAATAAAAAATGGAAGAGTGAAAAATAACGAAGTTGCATTCTAATAAAACTTCTTTATATGCAAACAGATCAAACGAACTTATAGTATTTTGTGCAGAGAAAACAAAAGGGCATGAGAAAAGAGAAAAGAATCAATACAATAATAAGAATGACCAAGAAGGCAAACGCCAATCGCTCATCAAAATATCACCTCGCGTGACAAGCAAACATTCTAACAAATGTTCAAGGGAAGTAACAAAACTCTATCCCTTTAGTTTTAGTGATAAGGTGCATCCTTAAAAAACCAAAAAAATAAAAAAACCAAAAAAAATAAAAAAAAAATAAAAAAATTTTCAAAAATTCAAAGTAAATTCATCTATTTCATAAGATCATATGCAAAAAAGCTTAACTCATGAACTTTGATCTTAAGGGCTCTTTTTTATTAGTCCACAGAGTTCAGATGTCAAGTTGACGATTTTGTGCTGAGAGTTTCTAAATTGTAATCACTCTAATGCTCGCTTTGCACCTGAATGATGGGAAGAATATGGAAAAATAAAATATATGGATTTATTATATAAATTACTTGAATTTTAGAGTATCATTTCAGCCTTTGGAATAATAAATGTGCACCTAAATCTACTCCAATGCTTGAATGAGTACGAGTATAAAATCCCTTAACAGTATCCACGCTAAGTAATAAAAGAAAGGTAGGGCGATACTAAAAGGAGAATCAAAATAAGAGCAAGCACTTCTAATATACACCAAGGCTCAGAAATGAGCAAGAGTATCAATGTGAATCGTCTGGCGGTATCCACGCTGAGTAATACAGGAAAGGCAGGGGAATACTAAAAGAGGATCAAATTAAAAGCTGCTCTATTTTCTCCAATGCTCTTTAAGAGCATGAGTATCCGAAGGACCTTTCCAATGGTATCCACACTGAGTAATATGAGAAAGGCAAGGGAATACTAGGATAAGGAAGAAAAGCACATCAATAACTTAAAGACTGTTTTAATACTCAAAATTTGATGTATTTATGCTCAATGTCCATAAGTTTTGTCTAACAAATTCTCCCTAAATTTTGGTGTGAAAGTTAGCTCTTCACTTGGTAAATAATACACTCTTAGTATAAGATGGTTAATAATATCTCTGACTTTGTGAATTTCAAATAAATGATAGCCATCAAAATCAAAATTAGTGAGATTCGTTAAATGCACATTATCTTGTGATAAATTGATGAATTTGCTCAATTATAATGTACTTTTGTACAATAATCATGTTAAAAATAACTTCAACAAGGTTTCAAATCTAGAAGGAGATACACCAAATATATGGATTTAGCACTAGCATTATCAAGTCAATCAAGGTCAACAAGTAATGAAAGCAGTTGATCATAATCAATTAGTAAGAAATTCAAAGTCAACCAGTAAAAATTCTAATCAGTCGGCACAAATGCACAGCTGATAAACATGAAGATGTCTGCATTTTATATACAATGCACTCAGTCTCAGTTATATGCTACGTAATAGCTATAACTCAAATTTTAAGTTCACACAATTATACGCTACCTGGTAGCTATAACTCAAGTCATTCAGTTATACGCTACATGGCAGCTATAACTCAATTTTAAATTCACTTTGTTATATACTATACAATAGTTATAGCATTACCGCTAGACATTCCACAAGTGCTATAGCGCATCTTCAAATCACAGTTCACTAGACATTCCACAGGAACTATAGTGCAATTAGCTAGACACTACACAGTAGTTATAACATCACATCGTTGGACGTCCCTTAGGGAATATAGCCAAATTTATCATATAACTAGACGTCCTACAGGGAATATAGCTAATTTTACTTCACTAGATGTCCTACAGAGAATATAATGACATTAGCTAGACACTACACAGTAGTTATAGCATCACTGCTATATGTTCCATAGGAACTATATCGCATCTTCAAATCACAGTTCACTAGACATTCCACAGGAATTATAGTGCAATAAGCTACACACTACACAATAGTTATAGCATCACATCGCTAGACGTCCCACAGGAAATATAGCAAAATTTATCATATAGATAGATGTCCCACAGGGAATATAGCTAATTTCACTTCACTAGACGTCCCATAGGGAATATAGTAAAATCAGCTAACACTACACAATAGTTATAGCGTCACTTAGCTAGACGTCCCATAAGGAATATAGTGAAATTTATCATATAGCTAGACATCCTATAGGGAATCTAGCTAACTTTACTTCACTAGACGTCCCACAGGGAATATAGTGAAATCAACTAGACACTACATAGTAGTTATAGCATCACTGCTAGACATTCCATAGGAACTATAGCGCATCTTCAAATCACTTTTTAGTTAGACGTCCCATTGGGAATATAGCTAATTTCACTTAACTAGACATCCTATAAGGAATATAATGAAATTAGCTAGACACTACACAGTAGTTATAGCATCACTTCGCTAGATGTCCCATGGGGAATATAGCAAAATTTATCACATAGATAGACGTCCCATAGGGAATATAGCTAGTTTCACCATTCACTTCACTTGACATCCTATAGGGATTACAGTGAAATTTGCTTTAGCATTCTGCATGATGTTGCACAAAATTATAAGCAGTGATCACAAACAGAAGTCTCAAGAGACACATGTAAGTATCGTAACTCTTTGGTTTTGAAATTGTGTGCTTATCTGTTTTATCGCAATTGGTTTTGAAATTCTGGATAGTCGAGTGTGGATGCGATAGAGGACTCCAATGATGAAAATTTATTGTAAATAGGTCTCTGGTATTTGAATTTCAGATCTCAAGGATTAATTGCATTTTTTAGAACTCCATTGTCATATTTTTTAAGGACCCAATTGCAAGGTTTTTAATTCTTTCAATGGTCATTTCGTAATTAAAAGTTAAAAAAAATCACTGATAGGAAATACATAATTTTGATCGAAATTACATATCAGAAAAATGTAATTTGCGACTGGAATTACACATTTCCGATTAGAAATGTACAATTCTGATCGAAATTGTACATGTCTAACTGGAAATACGCAATTCCTGTCGGAATTGCACAAGTTTGACCGGCTTTCGCAATTTTTTTTTTATTTTTTTAACTTATTTTTTTATTGGTCAAAAAAATATTTTGAAGATAAAAAATAAAAAAATTAATTATTTTTTTTATCCTGATAATCCTTGTTCACAAGTTGTTTTGCGTTCAATTTTTTTTTTTAAAATAATAACAAAACTTTATCTCCTATGATTTTAATCACAGGAGGAAATGTCCTAAGTTGAAAGGACTCTAGGTACTTTTATTTGAAAGGAAGTTTTTCTTTTCGAAAAAAAGAGGAGGTTGGGGATGCAGACAAAAAGGAAAGGGAGAGGCTTTTCTTTTTTGAAAAAAAAGGCAGAGACAGAGAGGCAGAAAAAAAATCCTTTCTCTGTTCTTGAAGAACAAATTTTCTTTTACGTTCTTCTGCAACGTAGTACGCCAAAGGTCAAGAAAATCAAATCTGCACATCCTATTTCCAAATGGTAAATCAAATCAACTCTGAGGAGGAATCAATACTGCATCAATTCTCATCTTCTTCATCTCCTTTCTTTTTATTTTAATTTTAATTTTATTTGTTTATTTTATTTGATTTTCTTTTTTGTATATTAAATTATTCACTGATTATTTTTATTTGATTAATTTTTTTGTTTTTCATGATGGATGGGGTAATATAAATTCACTGTGGAGAACAAAATCTATGGAGGACCCATGAAGATCCATGGAACGCCATAGATTAAATTTTGTACTTTCACATAGTATTTGATTTTTCTAAGTTTTTTTTATTTTATTTTATTTTTTGTGTTTTAATGGTATTTGTGTTGCGAATTTATTTTTGATTTTGGGTATGTAACTATTACTGTACGTAGATTGTAATAGCCCCAGTAAAGGCAAAATAGTAGAATTTTTATTTTTCTGTGTTTTAAAATTGATTAGTAAATTAGGTTTGTTTGGTAAACCTTAATTAAAATTAATGATGGCAATAACATTCTTTTTAGGTTGCATGTAGTTAAAATTAGGGTTAGAAAAATCATAGCATGTTTGTTTTTGATTTGTTATTTGCTTTATTTTTATTATTTGGGCTGGTTTATTATTTTTGTTCATTTTGGGCCCAAAGCCCACATGTGGGTCTAATTCACTAATAAAATAGGCCTATAAAATTTAATTTAGGTTTAATTAACTTCAAAATAAATTTAGGCCCAATTAGGTTAATTTAAACCTTAGACCCACTTTAGCTAATTTCAAATTAATTTAGACCTAGCCTGGCCCATTAAATCATTTCTATTAAAATAAATAGACTTAGGATCACTTCATTTAATTTAAAATTAATTAGAATTAGGCCCATTAATTTAAGTTCAATCAAATCCATTTCCTTAAAATAGTAGACTTAAGCCCATTTTCCTTAGAATTAAAAATAATATATTTAGGCTCACAATGTAATTAAAACATAGACCCACCTTTAGTTCCATAACATTTTGTAAATAAAATATGTAGATTTAGCTAATTTAAATTAAAATGAAATGTAGTTTAGATTTAGGGACGTTGCGCCTTGGATACATTTTTTATGTTCTTTTTCATGGATTGGTTGCCTTAGGGTTAGATGGATGTTCAATTAGGGTTTAATGAAATTGGATGCAATTAGGGAATAAGATAGTAATTCATAAACTAATTTTAATGAACATGAGACTAAAAGAAGTTGGTATTCCCTTCCTAGAATTTCCTGGTTGTGGTGCTAACTCTCTTTTAGAGAATCGAGTTACCACCACCTATGATTTGTCTTAGTTATTACCCAGTGTGGCAACTCCTCGTCTCCACATTATGTCTTTGTGATATAGTAGTGTGTTCTATGGAGCCTTGAGCTCAAACAGTGTCGTGGTTGCTAAAATCTTGGACGCGCGCTAAACCCCATCGTCTACACCTTTGATGAGCCCATTGTGCTTCAGGCAGTTCGGATTCAATTACTATTCGTAGTGATTTAATTTCCATTTCCATTGGGAGTACTACTTCGGATCCATATACTAGTGAGAAAGGGGTGGCCCCTGTTGAAGGTTTGACTGTTGTTCTGTATCCCCACAACGTGTATGGTAGTCTATCTTCACAATCACGACAAGTCTGAGTCATCTTTGACAAGATCTTTTTGATGTTTTTTTTTTGCAGCTTCAACCACCCCGTTTGCTTGTGGTTGGTAAGCTGAGGATTTGTGATGCTCCACCTTATAACTCCTTACTAATTCCCTCACTTCCCCTTGGAACTGAACACCATTATTTGAAACTATGTGATGGTGAATCCTATATCGGCAGAATAGGTTCATTCTGATGAACTTTGCCACTTATTTTGCCCCCAGTTTTGTGTATGATTCTACGTTGACCCATTTTGTGAAGTAGTCGATTGCTACTAGGATAAACCTGTGTCCGTTTGAGGCTATCGAGTGGGTTTCTCTGATTATGTCTAACCCCCATGCTGAGAAGGGCCATAGAGAAGAGATAAAATGTAGCTTTGTTAGGGGAAGATTGCTGATGTCCCTATGAATTTGGCAGTTATGGCACCTTCTTATGAATTTGATGCAGTCTTCCATCATCGTCATCCAAAAGAACCCTTATTTTATTAACTTCTTAGCTAGAATGGCGCCATTCATGTGCGGACCACAAACACCCTCGTGTACTTCTTCCATTGCTCTAGCAGCTTCTGTCTCGTCCAAACATTTGAGTTGTATCCCATCTAAAGTTGTTATGTATAATACACCCTAGCGTGATGTGAATTTTAATGCTAGTTACTGAATGACTTCCTTGTCTTTTTTGACTGCATTCTCAAGGTAAATTCTCTTTGTGAGGTATTGATGTATATCATAAAACCAGGGTTTGTTGTTTGCTTTTGTTTCTACTATTCTAAGGAATTTATGGCTAGGTTGCTCTGATTTGAGTAGGCATAGAGGTTTCATGGGCATTTTGGCCGGTCCTTCCCATACTGATGATAGGGAAGCAAGTGCATCTACCATTTGGTTATGGTCTATAGGGAGATGGATGAATTTGCATTTTTGAAAAGATGAGGCGAGCTGCTACAAGTGGCCTAGATACGACCTCAAGTGTTATTCTTTTAGTTCCCATTCTTCTATTGTCTAATTTATTACCATGGAATCCCTAAATATTTCAACTTCTGTCACTCCTAGAGCTATCAAAGCTTCTATGCCGAGTGCACATGCTTCATATTCTGCCTCATTATTCGTAACCCTGAATTTTAGCTTTTTAGCAATTGGCACCACTTTGCCTTTTGGTGTTAGGAGTATGATCCCTACTCCTGCTCTGAATTGGTTGACTACTTTATCAAAGTACATACGCCATCCCTGCACCTTGATGGTTGTGCTGAGGTCATTTGGGAAGTCTAGTTGAATTTCTTCTGAATCTGGAATCGGGTTGAGGGCTAGGAATTGAGAAACTACTCTCCCTTTCACTGTCTTCTTAGTCATATACTGCACATCAAATTCTACGAGTTGAATGACCAACTTAATAAGTTTTCCCATAAGGGACGGAGCTTCGTAGAGATGCTTCATAGGATCCACTTTGGACACTGCTTGAATCTTGTATAATTAAAAGTAATGTATGAGCTTCTTCATTGCCCATACCATTGCTAGACATAATTGTTCAACTTGACTATACTTTTCCTCATAAGGCAGCATTTTCTTGCTCAGGTAGCAGACTACATGTTCTACTTTCCCTTCTCCCTCTGAGCTAGCATTGCACCGATTGCTTTCCCTGCAATGGCTAAGTACAAGGTTAATGGAAATATAGACTTGGGTGGTTTTAGAATTGATGGATTGGCTAGGTATTTTTTGATTTTATCTAATACTAGCTGACAGTGTTCATTCCATATGACTAGCTGATCTTTTCTGAGTAGCTTGAAAATGGGATCGCAAACTGTTGTTAACTTGGCGATGAACCAGCTTATGAACTGTAGCTTCCCTAGAAACCCTCTGATTTCTTTCTCTATTTTTGGCATTGGCATTTCTCTGATTTTTGTTTTATCTAAATCCACTTTGATTCCATTCTGACTGACGATGTATCCCAACATCTTGCCTGAAGTCATTCCGAATATGCACTTTTTGGGATTAAGCTAGAGGCTATATTTTTTAGCACTTCTGAGGAATTTCTTGAGAGCAGCTGGGTGCCCTTCTCTGGTCTCTGACTTAACCCTCATGTCATCTACGTACACCTCTACTTCTTTGTGTATCATGTCGTGAAAACATAGCTATTGCCATTCTTTGGTAGGTTGCAACTGCATTTTTCAGGCCGAAGGGCATTACCTTGTAGCAATAAGTACCCCATTCTGTTATGAAGGACGTCTTTGCTTTGTCAATGATGACCATCAAAATCTAATTGTATCCAAAAAATCCATCCATGAAGGAATACACTGCACAAGAGGCAGTGTTGTCTATCAACACATCTATGTGAGACAATGGGAAGTCATCCTTTGGGCATTCTTTGTTTAGATCTCTGTAGTCAACGCAGATTCTAACCCTTCCATCTTTCTTTGGCTGTTTGCTAACCACTCTGAATAGTCTACCATCGCTAGGAACTTAGCCTCAATATGCTTTTTGATGTCTTTTTTACAATTGGGCCCATTTTAGTATGAGTCTTCTTAGCTTTTGCTGTATTGGTTTACATCCTTCTTTGGTGGGAATATAGTGTTGAGCGATGTCTTTGTCGATGTCGGGCATGTCTTCGTATGTCGAAGCAAATACTTTTGAATATTTTATTAATATTTTTTCATTTTCTATCCTCTTTTCATAGGTAACATCTTTTGAAATATGCAAAATGCATGGTTCATTTGATGTGCCAATGTTAAATGGTTCAGTGCATATGGAATGAATGTCAAATAGGCAAGTATTATAATCAATACAATGCACATTACCATAAGAAAAGACATCGAACAAGTAAGCAAAATTTGATTTCATTGCATTAACTTTAGGGTTCATTACATCATCAGTTTTGAATAAAGAAAAAGTACAGAGATAATCTCCACTAGTAGTGTCTTTAAACAGAATGTCATCAATGCTTAATTTGAGGATGGTAGCAACTTCATCATAGTTGAGGGTCTCAGTCTTGGATTCTGGTCTCAGATTCTTCATCAACATCAATCTTAGTGATATCTTCTTTAGCAAAGTCAATAATATCTTTGAAAATTTCAAAGCCAGGTTTCTTAACCCCTTCCTTTTCCCACTTCTCTATCTATCCCTGGCAGACTTTAGTTAAGCCTTTCGGAATAAAAAAGGCAGACTTTTTAGTTCTAGTGTCCTTCTCAAGGTCATACCCTAGCCCATATCTTTTGGTTTTTCCTCAGAAATAAGGAAATTTTATGACTCCAATGTACCTTCCACCCAGTCCAGTTCCAGGCAGGTATTGCATCTTTTTTATCATTACGGCAACCTTTGGGTCGACCCAATCTTCATGTATTACAGAGATCTGGAAGCTTGGTAGTACTATGTTTAGGCAAGCGATGATGTTGTTGGTTTCACTTGGATTGATGACAACTTTATCCTTGAGTGGGAATTTATTCTTCTAGTGTACGGTAGAAGGTATGCCTCCTAATGGATGGAACTAGGGCCTCCCTAATAGTAGGGCAAAGGTTGGAGGGGTGTCTAGGATAGTGAACTCTGCTACTGATTCAATATCCCCTATAATGATGACTACTTTGAAAGTCCCTATGACTAGCTTCTTAGAATCATCATAGGCTCGAATAATCATATTAGATTCCTCTAGATCTTCGACATTGATTTCGAATTTGTGTAACAGCCTCAAGGAGCAAACATTGATGGCAGATCTGTCATCCACCATAACACATGAGGTCTTTTTAGATCTGACTATTACCTGTATGAACAGAGGATGATTATGGACCCGTCCTTCATGGGGCATATCTTTATCTAAGAAGGTGATGGCATTAGCAGGAGCTTTCATTAGAAAAGCTATCATCTCGCATGGCAAAGCGTCAATGATGATATTTGCATCATCAAAAGCCCTGACTAAAGCATCTCTGTGCTTTTTAGAGGCCATGAGCAAATCCCAAATACTGGCTTGTGCCTGAGTTTTCTTAAGCTGCTTAAGAACCTGCTCATCACTTGACATTTCTTTCCCTTTAGAGACATTCTTTTCCTTTTGAAGAGGTTGGTAGACTCTTCCATTGCGAGTTACGTGATTAACTGAGGGTAGAGGCTTTTTAGTTATCTGCTTTTTATTGTGTGGTGTCTCATAACTGGTTACTTTTACATTATTGCCCTTATTCCAGACAATGATCTCAGGGTCATCATATTCCTTGGTATCTATGCCTTTTTTAACTTATTCATTAGTCATTCCAGTTGTCAATTCCCATAACCTATAGGTTTATAGACTGGATAGTCGCGATCATTCTGTCTTCTTTATCAAATTCTTCTCCCCTTCCTGAGGGCACTATTTCCTTTTGAAGGACATGAGCTGTGGAGGGTGCACTATAGTTGACTTTGTAGTCAAATTTTCAAGATGGCTGGCCCAGTAGGTCCCACACTTCAGGTTTGTCTTGCTCAACTTTAAGGCTTTCGTCTACTTCATACGGATAAGGGCAGTCAATCACTTCATCATTTATGGGAAAGGCTACATCTCTAGCTCTTCTTTATAGCATCAAATGGGGAGTGAATGCTTAGGGAATTGAAATATATTCAAATATGGAAGAGTCCCATTCGTCTTCACTAGAGTCATAACAATCAAGAATTAGACTTAGGAGTTCATCTTCTGAGATAATTAAGAATTATTTTTCTACTTTGGCTTCTTGTTCTTTAAGAGTTTCCTGAATGTCTTGGATTGATTGTTCAGTAAAGGTTTCGGGTAGGCCAGATGAGATTGTGTTGATTGTTGGTGGAGGCATGGCTAAGTAATTTGGAGAGGGGTTGGTTTTGACATTGGGTCATCTTTCAGGATCAATCTTTCCCAAGTCAATAAGGTCTTGGATTGCATTTTTGAGAGTCCTACAAGTGTCAGTAGCATGGTTGGGCATTTGGTGGAAGTGGCAAAATAGGTTCTGGTTGATTTGTGGAGGCAAAGGACTTGGTAGTGGTTTTGGTTCTCGTGGTTGTAAGAGGTTCTTTTGCTGAAGCCTTTGGAAGACCTTGGATGGTGGGAGGTTAAAGTTGGAAAACCTCCTACGTGGTTTATTGATGACATTTACAGATGGTGGGTTGAAAGTGTTTGGTTGAACTTGGTTTATCTTGGCGGTTCGGGTGAAGGTGTGTTGGTTTTGGGTGTTGGGTTTCATCATCTTTAATTCTGATTCCAGCTTAATGAAGTGCTAAAAAATCAGGGTAATGGCCACAGATCATTTGTTTCCTAAAATGGGGAAGTGATCCATTGATTATCAACTCTATCTGCTCATCCTCTAGAGGAAGGTTTTTCATTTTGACAGCTTTGGCTCACCATCTTACAATATAGTCAGAGAAAGATTTACCTGGCTTCTATTTTGTAGTTTCCAGATCTCTACGAGTTATACCCAATTGAGTATTGTATTCATACTACTTGATGAATTTCTAAGTCAATAGCAGGCAATGACTCTTGATTTCATCATCGAGGTCAAAGAACCATGCTCGTGGTCCCTCTTCTAGTGATGTGAAAAAGAATTAGACAATCTGTGATTTTGTAAGCTTAGTAACAGCCATAAAGGTGGCGTATTACCTTAAATTGACCGTCGGATCCCTAGCTCCATCAAACTTGGCAAAGTTTGGCAGTTTGAAATCATCAGGAAGCGGTTCATCTTTGAACAGAGCCAAATCAGTGAAGCTTTTGGACTCACGAGGCCTCTTGTCTTTGAAGGCAAATTCCAGCTAAGCCATCCTGTTGGCTAGTATTTTGACCTTTCCTATTGATTCAGGCTTGGTTAAGTCAACAATCTTAGCAGTTTGTTATTGGGGTGTTTTAAAGGCACAATAATACTCATCATCATCTTCAATTTATATAGGAGTATGAAGGATACCCTCTCCTCTATTTGCTTGTTGGTGGACAAATGCAGATCCTTCATTTATAGGAGTAGCATCATGGTTTCCCTCTTGGGAGTTTCTGGTTTGAACATTAGTGACTTTGATTTAGGCTTAGAGGATTTCTACTATGGTGCCATCGGTAAGCAATTTTTGAATTCCCTCTTTCAGTTTATCCTGAAATTGTTGACATAAAGTGTCTTCTAAATCATCCATGTTAAGATCTTGTTTACTGCATATTAGTGAGATAGAATAAACAAATGATGAATGATGCATGCATGAGATGTACTTGTAAAAGAATACGATTAGCATGTATGCATGATGTGCTCATGCATAGTCTAAATATGATGGATGCAGATGGTTGCAAAATGACATGGTTAGTATATGTTGTCTATATGTGTGTTATGTATTAATGATTACGTAAGAGATTGTTAGCTTTTCTTGCACAAGGAACAAACTAATCACAAGCAAGCTCTTGCTTGCAACTTTATAACTCCATTAGGTTATTGAATCTCTTTCCTAGGTAGGTTTTGACCCGATAGTCAGTAGGGGACTATGGTGCCTCTCTCAGACTAGGCTGTTTTGATTTGTATTGATAAGAATCCAGAGGTAAACTAAGGAACGATGCTCAAATGTATTCGAGGTAAGCATATGATATCAATGTGAGGACCAGTCATTGGGTCATAAGTGGCGTCTATAGTCCCTACACGCCCGCGTGTGTAAGGGCTATAGTCAACAAGAGGGGTCCGGTTTTATGTCCCTACATCGGTATTCAATAAATTTACAAAGAGGCATGAAAGTATTGTTCGAGAGTTTATGATTTGATTCTTTCAACCCAAATGCCTGCAATCTAGTCGAATTCCTGACCCATCTATTTGATCTGATAAGGACAAATGGACGACGCTTATAGGCTTTGTCATCAAAAAATGTCCCTATTCATCTGTTCTCACAGGTTATTCATATTGAGGTGAATGATTCTTATCATTCCTTGCACATCGGGCTTATGCAAGGTAAACAAGGATCACACAGTCTAAGTGTGAGCAGTCTATGAGAATGGACATAATGACGTTAATCGATGTTGGAAACTAGAAGTGTCATAGCATTTATGAATGTCAGGTCAAACGGACAGCATTAGGGCTTAGCATGAAAAGCTTGGTGGGATCTTAGTGGAGATTTCTATTGGTTTATTTATATGGGATAAGTCGAGGGTATAAGGCTAAGGGCTCCTTTAGTAAGAATGCCCCCTTATGATTAGGGTTATAGACTCTAATGAGTGAGTCTAGCATTCTTTTGACAACTCGAGTCGCCCCTCTTAAGGACTTGGGTCACAGACTCGGGTCATATGAGTTCAGTGAAACCACAAGTAAAGGCTAAAGGTGACAAATTTGAATCGGTCTCCCTATGACTCAAGTGGAACCATAGTGGATCACTTTCCGTCATTGTCGGCTGATAAGGGCCAAGGGTGCACGTGTAATTATGTAATGCAGATGTAATGGTGAAGGGCTCCACATTATTGAGTATTAAGTAATGAGAAATAGTCGTTTCTGAATTGATATCTCAAAGTAGAGTCCCTAGTGGAGTCGCCACTGTGAGCGACCAAAGGCTATGATTTTTTAGGATTCTAAGGGACATGGTAACTTTGCTGGATAGGGCATGTATTCCATTTATGGGACAGGGATAAATGATTGGTCTCGGGGGGATACGAGATGCTTTAGGTTTGGAGTCGCCACTTGGTTTTTAAAAAACCAGGAAAAGATGGAAGGGACGGCATCGGTTCCTTCAACAAGTATCGTCCCTAGCAGAGATTCTGAGCCCAAGAGATCTCATATACTTTTTGACTATTTCTCATTTTAATACTCAATATGTGGCTACCGCAGCACCCTAGTTTCGGTAATGATAGATGATATGTATGCATTCACATAAGCACGTTGATAATAACGGAAAGTATGAGAAATTCAGCATAATTATTTACAAGGCCTTCCTAGTAAAAACATTTGTAAAAGGAAAAGAAGATTGCGGAAATGTAAATCTAGTCCTGATCTAGAAAATACCTGTAAGACAGGGGTTAACATAACTATGTGCAATTCCATATATTCATCCACTTGGACAGTATATAAGCACAACGAAGATGATTGATGCATCATGAATGATTAAACAGATGCACGTAGTTTATTCTCTTACAGGAATTATTGTAAAGCATTTCTAAATAATGCGATAAATAGTAAATGATGATGATTGCATCATTGGACTACAATATCAAAGCTTTAGCATAGATAAAGAGCTCTCATGTTTATTGAACGCATATTGACGCAAAATGATGATTTATTGTGAGCAAAACAAAGTAGAGATTATTCAATTAGCATGCGAATTGCCAGTCTCATCACACAATCAAAACAATTTCTTAACTGCTGACGGTGATAAAGTAAAATGCAAGATAGTAAAATAAATGTGCAAAAATTATTGTTTTATCCTCAGATTTGACTAAGATTGTTTTTGAGTTTTTGAAGCTTTAGCTTCGCGAGATTTTCAAGCTTTCCTCGTCGAGAGGTTGAAAATGATGTATGTAATGCAAATCCGTATACCTTTGAAGCATGCTTTGACAAAGATGTGGTTGGGTTTGGTTGAAAAGCGGTCTAAAAATCCTATGAAAAAATGTAGAAAGAGGGCTAAAAGTGTGTGAATTGGGACTCCTAAGTCTTCAATTTGATAGTGTTTCAATATGTGTAGGTTCTCCGGGCTCTTACCTTTTCTTCCTTTACTCTAGCCTTGTCAAAATGGGAGGTAGAGACCCCTATTTATTAGGGAAAATGCCTAGAAATGCATGAAAAGTAGGAAAAATGCGTGTGATCATACACCCTGGGCGCGTGGTCATGGGTTCTAATGCGTGATCACGCGCTCTTGCGAGTGTCACACGGCCTTCCCAGGTTCCGTTCGTGTTGTTTTAGGCATGTTTTTCAGGGTTTTTAGATGTTTCAAACATGTTTTCAATATCCGTTTTGTCAAAATCAGCTTCTATTTTGACATGTGAGCAAAATATGCTCGGGTGTGATTGCGCGCTACAAATTTGCTCACACGCTACTTCTCGGGGTTACAAGCACTATTCTGAAGTTTTAAGGGCTTATAGACATGTTTCTAATGTCTGTTTCATCAAAATCAACTTCTAATTTTAATGAAGTTTAACTCCAGTCTTATAAGATGAACACCGGTATGACGAGTTCCATATTTTGTGTGATGATTGCTAGAAATGAGCTATTTATCATTCCGATAATTCATAATTTGTAAAATTGGGTTATGACTTAATAATTCGGCAGCCGATTTTGTTTACTTTGGGCTTTTTAGATTCTCGGCATGCTTTAACGGCAGAACAAATGAACAGACACCTGTAATGTTTGGAGGAATGTTTTCATCATTGGACCTTTTTTGGGGACAATCAAAATTCAATGTATGACACACACTTTCTCTTTTTAAAATCTTCTCACCCATAGACACTGCTCAGACTCCCGATCTTCCTATATGAGATCCCATGACACCTCCCATATACCCTTTGTAGACTCTTCCATTCTCTGTGGGAGACACTATCCCTCTCACCGCGGATTTAGGCACCCACATTTGTGCTTTAGCTTCTGGAGAGGTTAGTAATTAAACCACTTAATTTTTCCTGTAAAATATCATTGGGTTAAAATGAATAGATGTTTATTTATCAATTAGAACTAGAAATAAGATTGATTTGAATGAAATATTTTGAGAATATTAAAAATTTAGTGTTGTTCTTCATGATACAAAGGCGTCGCCTCTTCATTAAGGTGTTCGCCTTAGTGACAGAGGTGTTCACCTCTTTACCGTAAGGTGCAAACACAAACATTAAATTTTTTTTTAGAAATTAAAATCAGGGGTGTCATCTCTTCGTTGAGGTGTTCGTCTCTATGATGAGGTGTCACCTCAGTGAAAGAGGCATTCGCCTCTTTGCCATAACATGCTGACATAGAGACGTCACTTCTTTGCATTAGGGCGTCGCTTCTTCAAAGAGGCAGCGCCTCTTCATACTGAGGCATTCCCTCTTCAATGAGGCATCACCTCCCGAACAAAATTTTGAACTTAGTTTTTCAAATTCAAGCAAATTATATCAATATTAAACTTCCTTGTTTATCTTGCAGCATAATGCACGCACATTCAAGGGTGCCAGTAACTTCAGCAATGCTAGAGCTTGGTACGACGAGCTCACGAATGGCATCAAGGACAATATTTAAGATACCATATTTAAGGATTTCATTCTTGCACTCCCAAAAGTGCAGGGCCGGATCGATTATCAGCTCCTAAATACACTGATGGAGAGGTGGTTTGATACCACACATACAATTCATCTACCCTTCGGGGAGCTCGAGTTATCATAAATATCGTATGTGCCAGAGATACCGCTCCACTTAATGCAAACCTTCATCAGTTGACACCAGATAGAGTGGCTTACATTAAGCGCCTCTTTGGCATGGTCCTAAATATAAAGGGGACTCATACTATGAAGATTGACTCGATTCAGAGTCATTACACTAGCACATGAGTTAAGGCAGCTACTTTCGTACGTGAGATTAATCAGGTGGCGAGAGCCTTCCTTGTCTATCTGCTGGGCATCACCCTATTTACTGACACCGCCAGCTCCATTGATATAATGTTTCTAATGCCATTACGAGATTTAGATCTGGTTTCTTCTTATGACTAGAGGAGATGTGCCTTAGCATATTTGTATAAGAGCATGGATGAGGTGGTGCGTAGGGCCAGGAGATTTTGTGGCTTCTGGCATGATGTTCTGGTAAATCCTTTTATGCTTTTGAACTCAACTTAATAATTACCATGATTATTTATTGACAATTCTTTCTTTTGCAGGTCCAGGCTTTGGAGCTTGAGCTGATCAGCAGGATATCTCGAGTTAGTGACACACATTTTCCTACCTTAGCGAGATGGGGCTCTAGTCGTAGTTAGAAGAGGCATTTGGCCTGTATACACTTTCATTGTGAGCGGCTGAACACGCTGACCTATGATGAGGTACTTGCAAAACACAAAGTCATATTTAGTATTGTATGATCATAAACTTGGTTTACTTACCTGTCTTATATTTCTATAGTTGTGTCAGGACTTGTGGGGCCCATAGAAAGATGGACACCAACCATGGTTCGTTCGAGACTATTGTCCGTGAAGAGAATTCTACTTTGTGGGCCGATTATTAAATCTGATATCTAGGAGAGCAGATTCTTCACTCTGATCAAGGTACCCGTGCTAGGTGCATCCCCAAGTCTCCTCCCTGTGCCATTTCTGGACTCATCTATTAGAGGGCGATGAGCTAGACCGAGCTGTTACAGGTAACCCTGCTGAGGAACATACTATGAGGAGGAAGACCTGATATCTTGACTTCATCCGCGCCCATCTCCTTTAAAGTTTGCCTCTATCTACTTTGGCTACTTCTCAAGTGAATATATGATTTCTAGTGTTTTCCTTCTTTTCCTTTTCTTTTGCTTATAAGTACCATGTTCTAACTTGATCTCTCACTTTCAGGTAGCAGCCACAGGTCCTGTACACTGATCCAGAACCGTTCCTCTTGAGAGACCATCTCAGAACCCTAGTGCTGATAAGAGTGGTAAGGGTACCTCAGCTGGGAAACAGCCTATTAGGGCCCCTTCCAGTTCCAGTTCTTGAGTGGTAGTTGGTCACTTTACCTCCACTCCTGATCTATTGACTCGACATTGGTTACCTTCAGGAGATATTTCCCGCTAGTTCTTAACACTAGATGAGAGTTTGGCATAAGCATGCATTCCAGTAACCACTACACACGTAGACCTTTCTTTCATCCTATTTTCTACATTGACTCAGCAAGAGATAAATGCTAACAGTTTATATAATTATGCAAATTCCTGGGGATTAGGGAGAGTACATGTACAGGCTCATAGAGGCTCAGCGGGATTATTTGATGAGTGTCACATAATAATGGAAGGTAAAAAAGTCTCATATCTCTACATGTATGCATGCTTGTATGATTACTCACCTTAAATTATGCTAGGGTAGGAGCGTGACGACATTAGTCAGACCAAGATTGTTGTACTTCAGTGTTAGGTTGTTACCCTCTAGGTGGATGATGATGGCGAGGATGATAATGGAGGTATTGATTATGAGGCTAGAGATGGAAGAGAGAATGGTGGAGATGATGTAGAGGCCACTGATTCAGAGTCCTCTTAGATTAGGATTCAGAATTGAAATTTACCTTTGCTGACTTTACTATTTTGACTTTAAGCTTTATTTTGGAAGATTTATGCTGTATTCTAGCTGAGTGTTCGAAGTTTATATTTATCTCAACTAAAATTTATGAATAATCAATAATTTAGAACTTTTAATCACATGAATATCCTTCTTATAATTGAACCTCACAATAACTTACTACATTCTTTAATTGAAAAAACAACAAATCCAAACAAATAACATGCTGTAGACAACTAGGTTTAGCGCGCGCCTAAGTTTATTGCAATCGCGACACTGTTTAAGCTCAGGGCTCTAAGGAACACACTAGCCACTATCACAAAGACATGGCGTGGAGATATGGAGTCGCCACCCAGGGTAATAACTGGGACAAATCGAAAGTGGTGGTAACTCAATTCTCTAATACAAGCTAGCACCACAACTAGGAGTTTTGGATACGAAATACCAACTTCTTTTAGTCTTGTGTTCATTTAGATTTATTTTATTAATTACTATCTTATTCCCTAATTACATGCAATTTCATTAAACCTAATTGAACATCCATCTAATCCTAAGGCAACCAATCCATGAAAAAACATATAAAAAATGCATTCAAAGTGTAATATCCCTAAATCTAAATTATATTATTTAAGTTAACTAAATCTACATATTTTATTTACAAGTGAAATGTAACTAAAAATGGGCCTACATTTTGATAATTAGTGAGCCTAAATCTATTTATTTTAATTCTAAAAGTGGGCCTAAGCCTATTAAATTTTAAAAGAAAATGAAATAAATTATTGGGCTTTATTCTAATCAATTTTAATTAAAAGAAATGATCCTAAGTCTACAAATTATGAAGAAGACTTTATTAATGAGCTGAGCTAAGTCTAAGTTAATTTTATTTAACTAAAAAATGGGCCTAAAGTTTAAATTAACCTAATGGGCCTAAATTAATTTTAAAGTTAATTAAACCTAAATTTAATTTTAAAGGCCTATTTTATTAGTGAGTTAGACCTACACGTAGGCGTGGGGCCCAAAACAAATAAAAATTAAAAAACAAGCCCAAAATAATGAAAATAAATACAACAAATAAAAAACAAACATTCTGTGATATTTCTAACCCTAATTTTAATTATATACAACCTAGATTTATCTAAGGCCACCATTGATTTTAATTAGGGTTTTACCAAATAAACTTAATTTACTAATTTATTTTAAGTGTAGGAAAAATAAA
>CATIWM010690557.1:0-31104 GCA_949671775.1 Mallotus repandus
TATACATCAAGAAATGTGATATTTGATGAAGCTTCATCCTGGTGGTCCCCTCAAGAAGTAGTTCTACCAGACTTAAAAGAAATTGAGGAGAAGTTACAAGAGAGAATTGAAAAAGATGAAGTGGTAGAAGAAGGTGAAGAAATCACTCAAGAAAAGGGACCAGAAGAAGAAATAGTCAGGGACAAGTCACCCGAGAAGTCAAAATCCCCATAGCGCACAAGAGCGCATCAACAAACACTGGAAGAAGCACGTCCAAGACAACTTGAGGAGATTCAAGAGAATGAAGGTGTAGTAGAGTATGGGCCACATTTAAGAAGAACATCAAGAAAAATTAAAAAGAATCCTAAATATGCTAATGCAACACTTGTTGAAGTAGACAATGCAAAGCAGCCTGCAACATACATAGAAGCATCCTCAAGCAAGAAATGGAGGAAGGCTATGGAAGAAGAAATAGATGCCCTAAAGCAAAATGAGACTTGGTATCTGGTACCAAAGCCTAAGGATGTAAAACCCATATCCTGCAAATGGGTTTATAAAATAAAGAGTCGTCCTGATGGATCGATAGAGAGGTATAAGACTCGTTTGGTGGCTCGGGGATTCTCATAGAAATATGGATTGGACTATAAAGAGACATTCAGTTCGGTGGCAAGGATTACAATGGTACGTATTCTACTAGCCTTAGCTGCTTGCAAGAGTTGGAAACTTTGGCAGATGGATATGAAGAATGCTTTCCTACATGGAGAGCTAGATCGTGAAATATACATGGAGCAGCCACAGGGGTTCGCAAGTAAGACTCACCCAGGCTATGTATACAAGCTCAAGAAGGTGCTCTATGGATTAAAGCAAGCACCAAAAGCATGGTACGGGAGGATAGCGGAGTTCTTGATCCAAAGCGACTACACAATGACATCAGCAGATTCCAATTTGTTTGTCAGAGCTTGAGATGATAAGTTGGCAATAATCCTAGTCTATGTAGATGATCTAATCATCATTGGAGACGACGAAGCTGAGATTCAACAAATTCAAGCCAACTTATCAATACGCTTTCAGATGAAAGCTTTGGGAGTGTTAAAGCATTCTCTTGGTCTTGAAGTCGAACAAGTGGAGGATGGAATCTTCTTATGCCAACACAAGTATACTAAAGACCTCTTAGAGAAGTATGGGATGCTAGAATGTAAGCCTATTTCAACACCGGTGGAGGTTAATATAAAGTTATGCTCTGCTGAAGGAAAGGACTTGGAGGAGTCTACCATGTACAGATAACTAGTTGGTAGCCTAATCTATCTCACTCTCACGAGGCCAGATATAGCATATGTAGTGAGCTTAGTAAGTCAATTTATGCAGAATCCGAAGAAGCCTCATTTAGAAGCTGTGCGAAGAATTCTACGATATATCAAAGGAACCATTAACTACGGTATATTGTAAAAAAAGGATGGAGCAAGTGAGATGACTGGATACTGTGATGCTGATTACATTGGAGATCATGATACAAGGCGCTCGACTACAGGTTATGTGTGCAGTCTTGGATTAACACCTATTTCTTGGTGCAACAAAAGGAAACCGACGGTGTCAATATCGAGTACCGAGTCGGAGTATCAAGCATTAGCTACAGCAGCACAAGAATATCCGTGGTTGATGCAATTAATGAAGGATCTTCATCAACCTATTGAGCACATGGTACAACTACACTATGACAATCAGTCAGCTATACACTTGACTGAGATTCCCATATTCCACGCAAGAACTTAACATGTGGAGGTACATTATCACATCGTACGAGAAAAGTTCTGCATGGAGAAATCCAGATTAAATACGTGAAGATTGAAGACCAAGTTGTAGACATATTCACTAAAGGACTTAACGGTGGAAAGTTTGAAAATTTTAGAAGGCAACTCGGTATGGTAAGTAGACATATATTAAAAGAGAGTAGTCGTTGAGGGGGAGTGTTAAATAATGCACCGACGCACTCTCTCTCTCTCCATATTTCTAGAATTGATTATTTGGTATTTTAATAACTCTAGAATTATCTAGTTAAGTTGACAATTACTTCTTCCGCCAATCAAGAAGCTTCTCCAACCTTTTAGTCACTAACTTTACACTAGTATAAATAAAGCGCTAACTTATTTTGTGTGTGTCAAGTGAGTTAGTGGATGTGAAAATGTGTGTACATGAGTGGTGTGTAAAGTCCAAATAAAAGGTGTGTGTTCTGATAAAATAATTAGTGTGTGAGAGTGTCTTGAGTGTAAACACTTTTATGAGTGTTTTGTGTGTAAGTGTTCTTGTAATAAATTTATAATAAAATTAAGTTTATTGTAAATTAGTCCTCCACATATTCTACAGACCTGATTTTTAGGAGTTTGTTATTTTTGATTTTCAAGCTATTTATGGTCTTTAAATCTCCATTTTATGCTCATTTCGGTTGTATTTGCTGTATAAATTGGAGTTATGAATGAATTAAATATATGGCTTCTACAACTCAAAATCTCTCTTATGCTTTTGTTGTGCTTTGTCAAATTGGAAACTAGGAAATTAAACAAAATGCCAACAAGTGGTATCAGAGCATTTCATTCTTGAGGGACTGTGAGTGTTTAAGGGTTCACCAAAATCAAAACACATCCATACTTATTTACAAACAAACCATTAAATTATTGGGAATTAGTCGTTACATTAGAGTGTTGCACAGTGGAATAATAATACACAAATATTGTAGAAAATGATCAAATAAAAATGACACAAATATTTATGTGGTTCACCCTTGATGATGGGCTACGTCCACGGGACACAATACGAAAAATTTTTTACTATTAAAATTGTAAGTACAGAGAGAGTCGTCTCTAAGCTCTAACAATAATTTTCTCACTATTTTGCCAAAAGAATGCCATTTTACCCTGAGTCTTGTCATATGTAGCAACCTATAGATTGAAAATTTGTTTAAAATTGCTAATTTCACATTTCAATTAAGTAACTAAAAAGTTTATGTACCTTAAAAGGAAGAATGTTTAGCCGCTCCAATCCTGGGGCCATACTCAGCACTTGCTTCCTATAGTCAGCATCATATAAATCTCTTTTCTTAACTGGATGACCCATTCAAGCAGGATCCTGACCTACGTTGTAAAAGCTAGCTCCTGCATTCATCCGAGCTTTTGTTGTTGTAAAATATAATTATGGGCTCAATTAATTATAGGTTACAATAAAATAAATTGGTTTATATTATATAATAGGATTAGACTCTAATTATTATGAAGTGGGCTTGCTCTCATTTAAGTATGGGTCGTAAGATTCAGTAGGCTTATGATGGTTAGAGCCCATTGGACCTCTACATAAGTGATTGGGCTAAGTCTCATCCCATAACCCAACCCATTTTATTTCATTCTTATCTCCTTATTCTACAATAAGAAGATAAGAAGTAGGACATTAAGAAAATATGCCATCTTTGCGAGCTTGGGTTGAAAGGGATGAAATTCTTAGTGCACAACTAAGTTACCTCACTCAAATCCTCTATATTTTTGCTCGTGATAGTTAATGGATGCAAAAACAGGTATGTATCTTCAACTAAACTATAAATTATATGTATTCTACATTATCATGAATTGTTTATAGGCTGCATTATGTCTTTGAATAGATTTCTTTTAAGAAATATTTATAGAAATCTTGATGAATTTGATTTGCAACTTATAGTTTTAACATGTGATATCAAAGCGGAATCCATGGTTTTAGAATCATTTTGTTTTGTTTAATTGAATGGGTTTGTGAATTTTGTAAATCAAAATCATGTTTGAGGTTATTTTTTAATTGAAGAACCTTGAGGATTTTGTGTTTTTTGCTGGAAAATGCTCAAATCCGGTAGATTTTTGTGTTTTCCGGATGAAGTTTGAGTCTTTTCTAGTGAATCGACTATTTCGGTGTTAGTCGTTCTCTTTTGTTGTTGGTCGGTGTAGACCTGCACTTGTGTTAAAAAAAAAATTCTCGCTGAACGATGAAGGCAGCAGCCTTGAGCTACTGTGTAGCTCAATTGAATAGCTCTTGGGCTGTAAAATATTTTTTTATGGGTTGTCTTGTATGTGTTTCTAATGAACCCATTAAATGTTTTATGTTTAGATGTCCTAGACCTATTAAGTGAATTGGATTTTATACTTGGACCAATTCTGTTGGACCTAGCAAATGTTTATATTTATATTGATTGGGCCAAATATTGTTTTAATACTCATATATTTAAATGCCCATTTTATATTTTTACTCTAAATATAATTATAAAGACATATATTATATTTTTAGATAAATTAATAATCTCATCAAGGAATAATATCCATTAAGCATATAATTGTTACATGTAGAGAATAAATTTATTCTCAAAATTAGTTGACGATGCAAATTAATATTATAAGATAAATGTAAATTGTAAAATTTATCTTATAATTAAATTTTTAGCATAACAAGTGAGAAAGCAATTTTATAGACATATTTGCCCCATGTCTTAAAATATAAAATTGCATAAATAAATAATGAAATAGGATATTGTGAAATGTATCTTTATGTGAGATTTTCTAATAAAATTTTGAGAAATTGTAATCGCCAAAGTAATCATTTTCCCTTAATTTTATAAGAAATGTAGGTCTCACATGTTTAAAGATGTTTTTAAATTTAGTACACAATAATTCTACCCAAAGGTGTTTATTACGTACAAAAATTTGGAAATAATACATATAAGAAATTTGGTTGATAATGGTTCAATCTAAATAATTTATCTGCCCAAAGGTGTTAAATTGCTAAAATTGTAAACATTATTGAACCGATCTTATATGAAGAATTCTTTAACTGCATGTTGTGTATTATGCCCAAAGGCATATACATGATTATGCATAAAGATTCTTGGTGATGAGTACTTTTATATGGCTAGGAGTATTGTAATTATCCTATTGTTGTGCTAATAGAATTACATCATTATTTCTTCTCAGTCACTTTTTCAGTTAATAAAAACACGGTTACTATAGAAACATTGACCGACTTTAATTATAAATAATGGAAGAGAGATATGGAGTTGGCCATGGAATTAGCTGACATAGATTTAGCGATGGTCACTCCTAAGCTAGATGATCTAACTAATAAAAGTACTGATGTGGAAAAGGAGTTTTATATAGAACATGGTACAAGTCGAATAGCATGTGCTTTTTTATTATCAAAAGGTCTATACCTGAGCATCTACTTAGTGGTTTGCCTGTGACCACTATAGCAAAAGATTTTCTCGATGTTGTTTTCTAGAGGTTTAAGGTATCAATCAATGCTGAAATTGGTTCACTTCTGAAACGATTGTACTTTATAAAGTATACTAGCACTAGAGGTGTTAAAGAGTACATTCTCACAATGGTCCATATTCAAAATAAGTTAAAATTTTTGGATATTCTACTTCCCGATGCTCGTATTATACATCAATCATTAAACACTCTGACACCCAAGTTTGGCACAATTGTGACTACTCATAATTTGAAGGAAGAAGCATGGAATGTAAATGATTTCATTGCCATATGTGTTACTGAGGAGGATAAGTTGAAAGAGGAGAATCTGAACACGTCACTCCTCGTGTCCAAACCTCTTAAAAGGTACAAAGGTAAGAAATCTAAATCTGTTGCTTTGACCTCTTCTTTTGTTGCTGTTCAGGGCCATCCTAGACAACCTATTCGGTCTAATATTATAGGTGCTACTAAAGTTCCTTTTAAGAAGGAACTGAAGTGTTTTTTCTATAAAAAAAAAAGGTCATAAAAAATATGAATGCGTCAAATATAAAGCTTAGTTAAAGAAACGTGAGCATACAGGTAACTCATTGGCTTTCATAATAAATTAATCCAATTTTATTCATACCACATCAGGATCTTGGTGGGTAGATACTGGTGCAAATAAACATGTTGCTACCACATTGAAGGGGTTCATAATCAAGCGGAGGCCAAATGAAGATGAGTCAAAGCTCACAGGCATCGATAATAAAAAGGTGGATGTACTTTTTATAGGAGATGTTTTAAGTCTAGATACTGGTTTTAAACTAGACTTAAAAGATGTGTGTTATGTACCTTTTGCTAGAAGGAATATTATATCAGCATCTGAAATTGGAAAATATGGTTTTGAATTTTGGGTTAGGCCTTCTAGTGTGCTGTGCTTTATGACAATAAAATTATTGGTAATGGTATTTTGTCTTGTAGTTTGTATAAATTATACTTATCTTCAAATGAATTATGTTCCACCTCATATAATGTTGAGCAGAAAGTTGCTAAAAGACCTCTTATAAAAGAAAAGTCTTCCATATTGTAGCATAAAATACTTGCTCACATTTTTAAAGAAAGAGTAGAAAGATTAATAAAAGATAATACTCTATCTACTCTTGACTTCAATGATCTAGAAACATGTGTTGACTATTGTAGAGGAAAACTAACCAAGATAAAGAAAAAGGGATCTACGCGTAGCTCAAATCTATTAGAAGTTATCCATACATATATAAGTGGACCTTATTCACCCACACTATGTAACAATAAATATATTATAACATTCATTTATGACTTTTCTCGATATGGATATTTGTTCTTAATTAAAGAAAAGTCTGAGGCTCTTGACAAATTCAAGATCTTTAAGACAGAAGTTAAGAAATAGTTGGAAAAAGTAATCAAGAATGTGAGATCTAATAGAAGTGGTGAGCATTATGGTAGACATAGTGTAAGTGGACAAGCTAAAGGTCCATTTACCAAATACTTGGAAGAATGTGGAATAGTTGCTTAGTTGACTATGTCAGGTAGCCCTGAACAGAATGGTGTAGCCGAAAGGCGGAATTGCACCCTTATGGATATGATAAGAAGTATGATGTCCAGAACTAATCTACCACACTATCTTTGGGGTGAAGCTATTAAGACTACATTGTACACTCTTAATAGAGTTCCTAGTAAGTCTATTGTTAAAACACCATTTGAGTTATGGACTGTAATGAAACCTAGCCTAAATCATTTTCGAGTTTGGGGATGTCCTTCGGAAGTGCGCCTATATAATCCAAATAAAAGAAAAATGCAATCAAGATCCACTCATTGTTATTTTGTTGGATACCCATATCATTCTAAAGGCTACAGGTTTTACTGTAATGAAGGAGGTTCTATAATTGTAGAATCTCAAACTGCTAAGTTTCTGGAAAAGGATGTATATGATGATGTGCATCAACAAAATGCTACTAGCGTGGAGGAGCATACCAAAATTGTATATGTTTCTATGTCTATACAGCAAGAGACATTAGGGCCTGTACCTATAGTGCCTTCTACAGCTCCTGTGATAGAGGAACAAGCACAGGGTGCTCCAGCTCCACCCTCACCTTAAGAAATTGCTACTAAAGTTCCTCTTGGGAGATCTACTAGGATAAGGAGGTCTGCTATACCCTCTGACTATGTGGTTTAGTTAGGAGAAGCTGACTATGACATTGGTCATGTTCAGGATCCAGAAACTTATGGGGAAGCTATTACAGAGCCTCAATTTGATCTGTGGAGAGATGCAATGATAGATGAAATGTGTTTTATAGATTATAATAAAGTGTGGGAGCTTGTTGAATCGCCTGAAGGTTGTAAACCCATTAGCTATAAATGGATTTACAAAACCAAAAAGGACTCCAAAGGAAATATAGAGTAGTTTAAGGCCAGATTAGTTGCAAAAAGATACACTCAAAGGGGAGGAATTGATTATAATGAAAATTTTTCTCCCATATCTTCCAAAGATACTTTTACAGTGATCATGGCATTAGAAGTTCATTTTGATTTGGAGCTACATCAAATGGATATGAAAACTACATTTTTAAATGAAGAACTGAATGAAGAGGTCTATATGGTTCAACCAAAAGGGTTTTGTAAAGATGGTAGAAACCTGGTATGTAGACTCAAGAAGTCTATTTATCGCCTCAAACAAGCCTCCCAACAGTGGTACCTAAAATTGAACAATATAATATCTTCTATGGGTTTTGTCGAAAACAAGGTTGATAGATGCACACATTTCAAGATCAGTGGGAGTAAATTTGTATTTCTCATACTATATGTTGATGACATTTTACTTGCAAGTAATGATTTGGGCATGTTGCATGAAGTAAAGCAATTATTGTCAAGTCTTTTTGAAATGAAGGATCTTGGAAATGCATCTTTCATACTCAAAATTGAAATCCATAGAGATAGGTCTCAAAACTTATTGGGTCTTTCTCAAATAGCATATATAGAACGAATGCTAAAAAAGTATCACATGAGTGACTGCAAAGCATGTGATGTGCCTATTGCTAAAGGTGACAAATTGAGCTTTGCACAATGTTCTAAAAATGAAATTGAGAAAGAATCCATGCAAGCAGTGCCATATGCAAATGTTGTTGGAAGTCTAATGTATGCTCAAGTATGCACTAGACTAGACATTGCATACGTTGTTGGCATCTTGGGACGATATTTATCAAATCCTGGAAAAGGCCATTGGGTAGCTGCTAAAAGAGTTTTGAGATATTTAAAGGGGACAAAAGACTATATATTGACATACAGAAAAATTGGCAGTCTTTAACTAGTAGGGTTTACAGGCTCTGACTTTGCTAGTTGCTCAGACGATAGAAAATCTACATCAGGCTTTATTTTTATGTTTGTTAGTGGAGCAGTGTCTTAGAAAAGTGTCAAAAAAATATTGATAACCTCTTCCACGATGCATGCTGAATTTGTAGCATGTTATGGAGCAGTTGTACAAGCTACTTGGCAATGAAATCTCATCAGTGAAATGTCAATTGTTGATTCTGTCACAAGACCCATACAACTATATTATGACAATCTGGTGGCAGTTTTATTTGCAAAAAATAACAAAAATGTCTCAGGGTCTAAACATATGGAAATAAAATATTTGACCGTGAAAGAGCTTGTAAAGAAAGGTGACATTACTGTAGAGCATATTAGTACTGAAGATATGGTTATCGATCCTTAAATAAAGGGACTCCGACCTAATGTTCATCAAAAACATGTATTGTCTATAAGTTTGGCTAAATTTCATGATACCCTCAATTAGTGGGAGGTATAATAACTCTACAGTTAGTTATAAAGTATGTATATATACATATGTATATATATTTGATGTACTTAATGACTTAAAATAATAAAGAAATTTCTTATATTTTAATGCATCAAGACAAAGGTGTGAAATAAAGACTTAGGATTTGTGTTAATCTTTAGCAAGTGGCTATGGGGCATAAATGTTAGTAGCCAAATTTGTATGTCATTGAAACACATAAAATTTATCTCGAGATATTAAAGTTGTTATAAGGACATATAAATCTAAAGATGATTTTTGATGCATGCTTGTGCTGCATAAGGATAAGAAATCTTTGACTGACAAGATTAGTAACACATATCTATTAAATTTTGTGAATGTGTTATCATGTCTTGCCACACCCCACTTCGTGTTCATGTGAATAGAATTTTTGATATGTGGTATCATGGAAGGTTTATATTACTTTATGATGTAGTTTCTATGGCAATTCCATATCAGAGATTCTATTAGACATAACAGTGCTCTAAAGTCATCATTATATAAATAGAGAATGGATATCTTTAAGGTTTTTATTTTGTTGTAAAATCTGCAATTAATATTACCTAAGTGGGAGAATGTTGTAAAATATAATTATGGGCTTAAATAATTGTGGGTTATAATAAAATAAATTGGTTTATATAATATAGGATTAGACTCTAATTATTATGAAGTGGGCTTGCTCTCATTTAAGTGTGGGCCGTAGGATTTAGTGGGCTTATGATGGTTAGAGCCCATTGGACCTCTACATAAGTGATTGGGCTAAATCTCATCCCCACAACCCAACCCATTTTATTTCATTATTATCTCCTTATTTTACAATAAGAAGATAAGAAGCAGGACAACAAGAAAAGATGCCATCTTTGAGAGCTTGGGTTGAAGGGGTTATTAGTGCACAACTAAGTTACCTCACCTCAAATCCTCTATATTTTTGTTCATGATAATTAATGGATGCAAAAACAGGTATGTATCTTCAACTAAACTATGAATTATATGTATTCTAAATTACCATGAATTGTTTATAGGTTACATCATGTCTTTGAATAGATTTCTTTTAAGAAATATTTGTAGAAATCTTGACGAATTTGATTTGAAACTTATAGTTTTAACATTTGCATGCCACTACACCTCAGTTGGACTAGCATAGTGCATGGGAGATGGGAAGATAGAAACCACAGCTGTCTCAGGACCAGGTACACCATCTTCAAGCACCTACAAATATATTGTCATTGATAAAGTAAGTCATTAAAATATTTATATACCAACATATAGATTTTTGAAATGCCAGAAACTATAGTACCTTACAAGAATAACCTAACAGAAAATAGGTCATTGAAAAGACTAGTCATAAAAAGGAGAATTAAAGACACCAACCTTCTCACGTTGCTTCATCCACCAACTAAGTAGAACATCATCTGCCTTTGTAAAGCCACTCATTGGATGAAGCAAAAGAACAAGGTTCTTATAGCCCATCTCAATAAGCCGCCCATGAGTATCGGTCATCAACAAAGCATGGCCATTGTATACAAGGTTTCTGAGCTGAAAAGCAAATATAGCATTTGCATTGCGCTTAGTGAACTCTTCACGGAGTCCTGCAGGTGATAATCAAAAATGATCTAGACTGTCATGGTATTTTATAGGCTCTATAACCTTCAAGTCCCCTCTAATCAGCCAGTTCCCAGACTTGGTTATAGACTGCTCAACATAGGGTAGACTAGGGGCAGTCGTTCCCCATGTTCTTATTATCCATTCTTCTTTGGGGTGCTTGTAGATCTTAATATTGAAACAAATGATAAAGCTAAATTGGACATTGGAACTTTAAAGGAAGTCATCAGGTAACAATGAATGACTTGGCATAAAACATGAACTAACATCCCAGGTATCCTAACATGAACTACATGCCAAATAACAACTTACAGTTCTGGCAGAGTATCCTAACATGTTGTGTTTTCTAAATAGGTATCAACTAGGACCACCGTATTCTTTCAGATAATATTGGTTAATAAGACTAGACATTTTTCAAAATGAACTCCACATATCTGTTGGAGCACTCACCATCAAAACATGAATATTTCATACATGAACAACCATAAACATGAACAAGAATAAGAGAAAAACAAATCTGAAATTTCTCTCTAACCATCCATATTTTTCATATATACATATCCTTACATTTATACAAGGTTAATATAAAATAAAATTACAAATATAAATAGTGATTTAATTCAAGTTCAACCACATGCTTTGGCTCATAAACAAAAGTCTTAACACTAATCATTACAACGATTTTACATTCAAAATTTAAGAACATATTCAGTTCCCTCCATAGCTGAATTCCCTCCCATTTGATCTTCATTTTTCCCTCCATTTGTTATTCATCCATACTGTATTTCCAGCTCATACATCTATTCAATACGTACAGACAAAATTGTAAATATATCAACTTTAGAGTATTTAGAAAAGTCTCAACTCTAATACTCCTCCTTGAGACTTTTCTTGAAGACTCCAAGCTTGCTTATCAAAACATCAAACATTGCAGACCTACAATACCTCAAATTGACATTCTCATTCTTCTTAAACTCTTGAACTTTAGGAACATCTTCATCTAAAATTAGAAAATCATCATCATACATGGACTCCATCAATATTTTTTCACTTCCATGGAGAATAAAGCTAACTTGGCTCCTTCTAAATTTTTTCCCATGTCAATTCTTCTACACTAATAGTTGGATGCCTCCATAAGCCATTCACATACATGAAACTCCTCCTGATTTTTAGAAGTGTTGTGCAATTGGTTGTTTCTTCCAAACATAAGTTCCATATTCCATAAACATTAGCCATTAACTTAATTTTCAGACATAAACCATTAATTCTAACATTAGCAGCAACAATGCCATCATCATCCATAAAAAGAGTTGAAGGAAGAACATCCAACTCATCATTCTTGACATTTTTCTTATTACCATGCAAATAAGCACATCCATATAAGTGAACTTCTTTGCTCACCACATCAAATTCTTCACCCATATCACATTCAACCATTTTGAAAAAATTATCAACCATGCCATAATCTTTCATACATGTTGTTTCTCCAATTTTTGGATTTTAGTGCGTGCCAAAAGATTGTTGGTTGCGAGCGTGCCGGAGGAGAAATTCCTCAAAATTATAACCTAAATCCTTTTTCAGACAATTGTGAATTCCTAAACTCATTTACCACAATTCGTTTGGATTTCAAGCAGATGAAATAAAATTTAATGGAAAATTGACCTTCTTGAACAGTAAAAGGAAATTATATTAAGCTGAGATTGAACACACGCTAAAAGATGAATACAGTATTGCTGTAAACAAGAATTAAACATTTGCTAAAAATTATCTAAATAAAATTTGTTGATAATGATTATTGTTTGGAGATGATTGTAGATGTGTGTAGATGTTGTGTCTGTGTTCTTCTCCTTTGCTTCTTGCTTGCAGGCTACTTCTTCAATTAATTCTCCAGCAGTTCAAGAGTCTTCCATTTTTACAGAAATAAATTCACGTACTCTAGACGCTTTCTTCTCCAAGCTTAATCTTTTTCCCTAAGGCAATCTTATATGGAATCTCTATAATCTTCCTATTCATCAATGCACAACAATTCCAGAATTTTCTTGTCTTGTGGGCTGGACTTTTAATTATTTTTGGGCTTCAGAAAATTAATTAAATCAAATGGCCATTAGTTTTAACATACTTCAAAAAATTTCAATTATGGCACAAACAATGTCCCCCGCATGTAATTAGCTTGGGCAATCCAATGCTAATTTACATATGAAATAATAGCCATATTTATGTAGCTTAAACTCCCTTCTTCTCTATGATTATCAAAAATTAAGTTAGCTATAAATAAAAAGCACTTAGAAAAATCATAAAGATATGCCCAATATCAGCATCACAGGCGGTAAAAATGAACTTTATAAATTTTTTTGCACTTCCCCAGCTATCACTCTCAATCAAATTCATCTTCTTCTTCTGCAAAAATTCAGATTTGAATTTTTGCAAAAAATTAATGAGAAAAATCAATTAATTTCTCGTTAATTTCTCCAACTTCCCGAAGGAAATTTCAGCGTTTCTTCTACAAAGTCTTTCTCAATCTATGCCCGCAAATTATTTTCAAAATTCAAATGCCCAAACAATTCATAGCTCAACACCAATTTTAATTTTCTCACTTTTCACAACTTCCAAGTTTCAAGAAATTTCTAATTTTATTTTCCTCAAAAAAAAATTGAATAAATTAATGAGAATCAATTTAATTGCTCAATAATTTATTATTTTTATTTATTTATTTATTAATCCTCACTTTCTTCCCCAAATCTCCTTCAAAATTCAAGGACTCCTTTTAATTTAGCAAATTTCACCAAGGCCTTTTTTGTTCTCACAATAGGCAAAATTTCTAATAGCCTTTGTGACTCTGTGGCCTTTTTTGCCTTTATATTTTTGCCAAAATAAACATGTCCAGTAACCAATAAACCTTGCATTGGCCATATTTTTTATCTTTACTTTTTCTTTCTTCCCTTTTTTTTACTTGTTCTTCTTCTTTTATTTTTCTTTTTCTTTCTTCTCACCGTACACCTTTAACAGCCCCTCCTTCACCGAACAGCAAGACTCACCACAACTAGGCCATCGCAAGCAGCCCAAAGGCTGCTATCTCTTTGTGTGATGTCTGATGAGCATCCGACATCGCTACCCCCCTCTACAATGCATCGGACAACAGCAGACAACAGCAAGTAGCACAACGCTGCTGTTGTTTCGCGCTCTGCCAACACGGAATAGCGATGAACTATTTTTGATCTCCAGACAGCCCACTCCATCAGTTTCTCTCTTCTGCCAATCGACATAGCAACAGGGAGCTGCTATCCCAACTGATTTAGCTTCACCAAAATAGAAAAAGTGTTGTCTCAAGTCAATTCTAAGTTCCAAATCTACAATTCTTCCTTCTTCTTTTGGCTTTGCAATTTTGCAAATCACTTGTACACATTTGAATCAAATTCCTAAAGCAAATTCCTATCCAAAGTGTATTTCAAGAAAAAGAAGAGAGGTAATTTTATTTTCCTCTCTTATATTATTTATGAATTAATCTTTGAAATTAATTTGCTACAAATAATTGAGATTTGTAGCTTATGATTTGGTGCCTAGAATGTGTATTTGCTTTTGAAATGATTTGCCTCTTTAGAAAATATTTAGCCAAAAAACCATATTTATTTTGACATTACTCAAAAATTGCATTCTTGTGATTCTAGGAAAGCTTAATTCATGTATAATTTGGCTTTTCCTTTGAATTTATTTGTGAATCAAATGATTAGCTGAAAATAATTTTTACTTCTGCATTGATTTAAAAAGTACTAATTCTAGCCGAATAATTTATGTATCATAATTTTGGCTATTTCTAATGCATCTTTGACAATCTTGAGTGAAGCTTGATGCCAAATGCTTATTTAGTGATTTTGGCCATTTTCTCAAAGCTTTATTTATTCCTGGTTGCTTATGATGTGATGAGATTTTTGTGCAAATGTGCTATAGCCAAAGATTCATTTATTTTGATTAATTTTCTTTGTAAATATTTCGGCTTCATTTTGGCAATCTTTATGCCAAAATAATTTTACATCTTCAATTCACACAAAAGAATAATTTTGAACTCTTAGCCAAATTAATTTTATTTGGCTTAATCACTTGCTAATCATTGAAATGTGGCTTCTTTAAGGAATAATGTTTTGGTTGCTTGAATGCTTGGCCAATTTTAGCCTAACTAAAAATTAGAATCTTTGGCTCAACATTTAGCCATCTTTCAGATTTTGGCTCTTCCAGGATACTTTCGCAAATTATGCTAATGCCAAAATAAAATCACAAATGCATTTTTACATTGCCACATTTCTCTGTATCATGTTTAGCCGTTCTTTTTATAGCTCATAATTCTGCTTTGTTAACAAAAATCTTTTTAGCCAAATTTTAATGAGCTTAAGTTGAGCAGTATTTCCTGGGCCAATTTTGTGAATCATGGCCATATTGTTGCAATTTTCAGCATAACTACATACTCTTTAGTTCAAAGCTTTATACATTTTCATTTCTCTAAGGCCCTAAGGCCTTAAAAATTCATTTCATCAAGCTAAATATTTTGCACAATTTTCTGTCAAAATTTACCTTTTCAAATTCTCATTCTCAACAAGGTTTAACCAAGATAAAATTGGCTCTTGGCCTAAAATTTAAATATTTTTAGGTAAACCAAAGAATTTATTATGGCCTTCTTTGTAATTTTAATTTCCAAATTAGAACCATTTTAGCCTATTAGGCCAAAATAACCGTATTGACAACCATCCTTAGACTGCACTTTCATTTAGCAGTTTGGTCTACTTTGTTTTGGGGAAATGGACCAAAACTTTTTACTGCCTTTCCTTGAAACACTTTTCCATATTTATTTTAGCAAAATTTTGCCAAAAAATTGTATTGTGAAATTTATTTATTTAATTCGGCTTTTGTCAAGCAAAATAACATATTTCTTAGATGGTCAACATTTATCCATCTCTGCAAAATCAATTCCCTTGGGGAAAAAGAGAAATTGCTTATTTTTTGTGCATAATCTACATGTTCCACTTCTGTGGCTTGGTAATACTTGGTACAACATTCCATTTTAGTATAAGCCATTAAGCAGAACATTTAAAAATAGCATGTGGCTTATGAAAACCACAAACACCCTTATACTTTAAACCGCACTATTTCTGTCCATGCATGCCTCTATATCACCACAAGGCAAAGTTATTTATTTTAGCAATAAATTGCCAAAATACTGTATATTTTCATGACAAATTATATTTCCAAGGTATTTTATTTTGTGGCAAAATTATTTATTTATTTAGCCTTTTTTGATGTTTTCTTGCCTGAGAATTTGGAAATTATGCAATTTGTCTGCAGCTTCTCTTGATATTTCTCTGGATTTTCTTCACAGTGAAGATGAATTCACTATCATGTCTTTTAGGGATTTTGCCTATCTGTTTTCCATCAACCAGATTTTTCAATGTTTTGCACCACTGATCACACTACACACATACACCACAGCCATGCATTAAAATGCCCAATTTTCAGTCGTTATGTCGCTGAAATTTCATTAACACATCACTGCACCGTATTCACACACTAAAAACACACTGGAAAAATAGTAGTAAATAGAAACACACCAAAATTCAAACTTGCAAAATCCAAACTTCATTTATTTAAAATAATGGCTATCAAGCCAATTTTCAAAACCAAAGAACAAAATATTGCCATTAAATGGCAAATTTCTGGCTAGAGGCCAGTTATTTATTTTATTTATTTACTTTTATTCTGCCACATAGTGAGAAATATTTTCAACTCCACCTCCTTTCACACCCTTCTTTGGCTTAACAGTCAACCACTTGATTTGCTAAACAATCCCTTTTAAAGCTCAGTATTTTATTTGGATTTTCCATAAAGAAAATATTAAGGGATTTTTTTTCATCAATAATAATTGAAAAAACCATTATTATTGCATTAATTACCTCTCCTGATGACCTTTGGATGACCCCTTCTATTTCTCCTGGGAAAGTTGCTCCTCGAGTGTGGAACTTAGTGACATGTTCCTTAGCCTTTTGCATCAAGGACTCTTTTTTATTAGAAAGTGGATGCTTTGTAGCTTTAGGCTTGAATTTGACCTTAGCATTAGGTTGGATCTTTTGTTCTTCAAATGCCCTTGGTCTATACAGTCTTCCCTTCTAAGTATGAGTTAGAGGTTAAGAAAACTTTTTGTCTATCACCCTTTAACACTACCTATTTGGTGGAGCAGATTGTGGCACCATAAATCTAAGTTGTACAGGCCTCCTATCTTTCATTGGCCTATTTTTATCGTTGTTTTTTAATGAATTTGGATCAGGTGGCCTTTTATCTTATGGTAAAAATTTCTTATGAGAAACGGGCCTCCAACGACTTTTGAACCTGTTTGGATTTATGTTGGAAGGGTGAGCCACCTCTTCTTCTTCTTTGATTTTCTTTTTTAGATCTACCAATCTACCTAAATCCATATTAATAGATTTCATTGATTCCATTAAGGAAAGTGAATTTTCCTCTATCAGCTCTATCTTCTTTTCTGCATTCAGGTTCATTCCCACCCTTGGGGATTGAAGAGAAGACAAATAGTCAGGAGCCAGTGTTTGGAAAATTAATTTTTCCTCAGGTAAAATGTCACATTATAGTGTTTTATTCTAATCCCTAGGGAATTAGCTCATGTTCCTGGGGAAATAATGTTTGACTTGGAGGAATTAATTATTCATGTGTACTCCTTGTGCTTCACTTTTCTCCCTGGGGATTTAGTTCTTGCCCCTGGGGAAAATTCATTTGGGCTTGGGGATATGGCATATAACCCTAGGGAAAATTGGCTCCCGTGCCTTTTTCTTTATGAACAACCTTTTGGTCATGAATTTTAGATAGTGGCCTTGAATTTGACTTACTATCATCATCATAAATCTGGACTCTTTTGACATTTGGTTTAGCAGCATATGAATGTCTAGATTTCTTTTGATGTTGAATCTCTACTTTTGGTGAAGAAATTTGACTTTCCAGTTTGGAAAGTTTTTCTTTAATTATATCAAATGAACTATTCATTTCTTGCATAGTTTTCTGCATCTCATTTTTGAATTTTTGCACAGAGTCTTGCAAAGAATTCTTTATTTGCAAAACTGAGTCATGCATCCCTATGAGAACATTGTGAACATTAATGCCTTCATTAGCCGTAGTATCAAGGATCTTTAAATTTTGGCCTGAATAGCCAAAAGGTGCCTCGGTCCAAAAGTGATCCTGAGGCATCAAGTCTTCATTAGAAGTGATATTCAAATTTTGGCCTGAATAGCCAAAAGGTGCCTTAGTCCAAAATTAATCATGAGGCATCAAGTCTTCATCCCAGAAATCACTGGGGTTTATAGGTGAATTGTTGGTCCAGTAACCAACTTCAAAAAATTCTTCTTCAAATCTGTTCATCTTTTTGAAACATGTCCCACCGAGCATGCCAAAAATTATTTCTCTAATTTTTGGGCTTTAGTGCATGTCAAAAGATTGTTGGTTGCGGGCGTGTCAGAGGAAAAATTCCTCAAAATTAAAACCTGACTTCTTTTTCAAAAAATTGTGAATTCCCAAACTCCTTTACCATAATTTGTTTGGATTTCACGCAGATGAAATAAAATTTAATGGAAAATTGAGCTTCTTGAACAATAAAAGGAAATTATATTAAGCTGAGATTGAATACACACGAAAAGATGATTAACAAGACAATATTGTTGTAAACAACAATTAAACATTTGCTAAAAGTTATCTAAATAAAATTTACTAGTGATGATTGTTGTCTGTAGATGATTGTAGATGTTGTGTAGATGTTGTGTCTATGTTCTTCTCCTTTGCTTTTATAATGATCTTGCTTGCAAGCTACTTCTTCAATTAATTCTCCAGCAGTTCAAGAGTATTCCATTTTTGTAGAAATAAATTCACGTACTCTAGACGCCTTCTTCTCCAAGCTTGATCTTTTTTCCCAAGGCAATCTTATCTAGAATCTCTAGAATCTTCCTATTCATTAATGCACAATAATTCCAGAATTTTCTTGTCTTGTGGGATGGACTTTTAATTATTTTTGGGCTTTAGCAAATTAATTAAATCAAATGGCCATTAGTTTTAACATACTTCAAAAAAATTTAATTATGGCACAAACACATGTATGAGTTTTGGCATTTTCATTTCCAAATCTCTCATATCTGACCATACTTCCATTAATTTTACCATCACATCCATTATTTTTTATAACATCACGCTATAAATAAAAGTTATCCCCCATCCATTTTAACCTTAATAATCTCACCACCACATGAATTAAGAATTAAACAATAATTAGCCTTGAAACAAACACTATAGCCATCTTTCAACAATTAAGCTACACTAATCATATTTTTATCTAACTCAGGAACTAACAACACATCATGAATTAATTTTAAACCTTGGTTAGTGTGAACAAAAATTGTACCTCTTCCCTTGGCTTGAATAACACCTCCATTTCAAACTTTTATTCTGCTTCTAACAGCTCTATCAAGAGAAGTGAAGAATCTTTCATCCTTTGCCATGTGATTCGTACAATCGCTATCCACACACCACACATCCTTTGGAGCTGAATGACATGTTTGGGTAGCCATGAATAATTGTTCTTCAGCTTGAGATTATTCATCGATGAAGTTAACTTATTGTGCAACTTGCACTTGAGTCTGATTTTGCTTGGCTTTACAAAACATCTCCTTATGCCCTTATTTCTTACAATGATAACGTTGAATTTGTGGCTTCCCTTTTTACCAACAATCTTTGGCTAAATGGTTTGTTCTTTTACATATAGAATAAGGAGGAAATTTGTCATTTGTAGCTGAATCACTTGAGTTCCTACCTATTTTGCCTTTTTCTTTTTGATCACCAGCATTTCTTTCATGTTTCTACCATTTTTTCTCCTTTGTTGAAGGCTACACACATGTTTGTCTCACTTGAAAGGCACCATCGGTTGCATCACCAACTTTCATAGAATTCCTACGCTCTTGAGCTTGCAATTTGCTTATCATTTCAGGAATGGTTAGCTTCTTAAGATCATAAGACTCCTCAATAGTTACAATTTTTGCTTCAAATTTATTGGGTAGGCTGACCAACATCTTATTAATAACCTTATGATCTTCCATAACCTCACCATAAAGCCTCATTTGGTTCACCAACTCCATTAGCTTTGAAGAATAATCTTTAACAAATTCATTCTCCTTCATCCTCAACATTTCAAATTCCCTTGTGAGAGTTAACAATTTCACAGCCTTAATCCTTTCATTACCTTCAAATATTTCCATCAATTTATCCCATATTTGCTTGGCTATTTCAAGATGCATAATGCTTATAAATACACCATCTGTCAAAGTTGAATGTAAGCATGTTAAGCTTTTTCCTTTTTTGGCGTCTCCTCCTCATGTTGCTTCATTTGAGCTATGGTGGGATTAGCTCTTAATGGAGGAACTCATTTATCTTCATCTACAATCTCCTATAAACCCAATGACTTCAAAGAAGACTTCATTTACCACACATATTTAATAATTTTTCCCAGAAAATTGAGGAACATTAAGAGTAACATTGCTACTTGAAGCCATTAATCACTCACAAGTGTTTTATCTCTCAAAATTTCTCAATAAATTGGTGTTTAAACCTCACAACCCTTAAGAATACATCTCTGATACCACTATTGGAGCACTCACTATCAAAACATGAATATTTCATACATGAACAACCATAAACATGAACAAGAATAAGAGAAAAACAGAGCTGAAATTTTAATACTAAAATTTCTCTCTAACCATCCATATTTTCCATACATACATATCCTTACATTTATACAAGGTTAATATAAAATAAAATTACGGACATAAACAATGATTTAATTCAAGTTCAGCCACATGTTTTGGCTCCTAAACAAAAGTCTTAATACTAATCATTACAACAACTTTACAAAATTCAAGAACATATTCAATTCCCTCCCATTTGATCTTCATTTTTTATTCCATTTTTTGTTCATTTATACTGTATTTTTAGCCCATACATCTATTTAATACATACAGACAAAATGCTAAATATATCAACTTTAGAGTATTTAGAAAAGTCTCAACTCTAACAATATCAACAAATGGCAAAAAAAATTATGAAATTGACAGGATTTAAAAAGTAAAACATTCATCCTCAATAAAGTAGCTGCTAAACAGAAGGGAGAAAAATTACAACAGAACCACTAGGGCATACCATCAAGAGAGAGAGAAACAATAAAAAAAGATAAAAGATCAAACTAGGGAGATTTTAGGAACAATTCAAATAAGCAAACATGATAAACAATTGTAACAACCTCACTACTCAAAAACTATATACTAAATGAAATCAAAGCTAGAGAGAACAAATAAGAAAGAGTAAAGAGAATATGTATTACCATTTACGTATCTCACGTATTTCCTAGAGTCTAAAAATTCACTATCATATTTTGATTGAAAATTCAACGCTACCTCAAGCCTCTACATGATGGGTCAATATAAGAATTCCTTATTTTGTGTAAGAAACTCAAAAGAGCAAAAGTGAAAATAAATTAACATGGCAGATAAACAAAGAAGGCAGCAATAACCCAAATAACTGAGGTCAAGCACGCCATCTCTATGGTATAAAGAATAAAATTTTGAATATACCAATTAATCTAACACCATAAATATGTTTACCTGAAAGGCCTTTAAAATTAACATGCTCAACAATCAATCTAATGTGCAAGATGTTAGTATGTCATGAGATTAATTTTAATGGGTTAAAAATTATCAAAAAAATTACATAAGAGAAAACCCATTTCCGTGATTTTTCTTTGGACAAATCTAATTTCCATAATGGAGGAAGATGCTTGTTAGATTACATGATAACACTGTTGGTGTTAATTTGCATATAGTTTTAGGATTCATTTGAGCATGCATTCACTTATCTTAGGTTGCATTTAGGTTAAATTAGCTATAAAAATATATACTTTTATACTTTGTTTTGTTTTTCTAGGGAAAAGAGGATTTGGAAGTGTTTGGTGGCCATATAAGCATGAAAAGAGCAAAACAGAGTAAGGAAGCAGAGTTGAGTTTCCATCGCGATCGCGAATAAAATCACGATCACGAGTTCATCGTAACTGAAATTACTGTAGCGATCGCTATAGTACCACATCTGCAGTGTTGCGATTGCTACAGTAACTCTACTACAATGTCGGTGCTACAGTAACGTTAGGGGATTCAAGGGTCAATTAAGAAGACTATAAAAGAGGGATCCAAAACCTAATTTATGGGGTGGAGATCATAATCTAAAAGAGAGAAAAATCATTCCAATATCTAACCCACCAAGAGAACAAGAAACACCACACAACAAGTGAACGAAAAGGGAAGAGAAGAAGGAGAAGAGAGAGGAGAAAAAGAAGCTGAAGGAGAGAGACCCATTTGAAGATTGAAGCTCCTTTGGATAACAATTCTCTAACTCTTCTTAATTCTAGTCTCTTATGTGTAATTTGAATATTGGATGGTGAATTTGATGGCCATGTGTGGCTAAGTTCTCGAATGTTGTTGGGATTTTGAGACCCATTTAATTTAATGTTAATTGATAATTACTTCTTCTTCTAATGCATATTGTGTTTGTTGATTTTATTGAATGTTATATTGTGGCCAAATATAACTCTAGTTTAGATCTATACAATGAGAGTTGATGGATCTAATAGACCAACAAACACATATTAGATTGATTAAATGTCTTGAGAAAGCTTAATCTTATCTAATTCTCTAATGGGTTTTGCTTAATGCTTTACATTATTGATGTTGATTTATATTCATGGTGATGATGAGAGCTAATCTATGTTTATGACTTTCAATTGATTGATGCTTACTGAGTTGAGTATGCTACTCAAGAGAGAGTGCTCAATGATTGTTGGAAAACCTGAGATATGCATTAAGAAGTTGACTAACTCTATCAAAGTTAACTTCATAAAAATGTGGTGCTTAATCTTCCAACAACATGTCTTCCCCATTGATTTATTTCTTTTATAAATTTGATTAATATTTTTTTGATTTATTTACCTTTGTTTATTTGTTATTTTAGTTCTTCATTTGTCTTACTTAAATCACATTTCGATAGCTCTAAACATTATCAATCAAGATTAATAGGTTTTTAGTCCCCAATCCCTGTGGAAAACGATACTCTACTCACTACTATATTACTTGATGACCCGTGCACTTGCAATAAGCATACAAGTTTTTGGCACCATTGCCGGGGATTGGGTAACTAACATCATAATTAGTCAAGATTATTTTGGATTAGAGCAATTTTCTTTTTGTGTTTTATTTTAAATTATGTTTTACTCTGTTTGTAGGTACTTTTCTTGATGTTTATGCACAACTCTTGAAATGGCTTATCATCAAGAGATGGAAGAATGGACTCTTTTGGATTATGCTATGCATGATTTAGAGGTTAATATGATGACTTCTTTACAAGCACAACTTGCTACATTATCTAAGAAAAATTAGAATTTTGCTTCAAGCGGTAATTTTGTCCCCTTTACTCCTAGTGCACTTTGTGAGTATTGTCATATATTTGGACATACTACTTTTGAGTGTGGTTTTGGAAATAGCAACATGTATAGGGATAGTGCAGTGGAGAATTGTAGCTGTGTTGGGAACCAATTCCAACCATGGCAATCCAACAATCCTTTCTCCAATACTTACAACCAAGGGTGGATGAATTACCCTAACTTCTCATAGAGCAACAGTCAAAATTCACAAAGTTTTTCAAACCAATTCTCTAAACAACCACCACCACCCGGATCCCATGCTAAGTCAATTAATGAGAGGTTTGCAACTATAGAGACAAAGTTTGAAAAGTTCATTGATACTGTCACTTCCAAATTGACTAGCCAAAATGGCAAGTTTGACCAAATTTTTGAGAATCAAGCATCTTCTATTCACAACATAGAGGTTTAGCTTGGACAATTGGTAAATGTGGTTGTAACAAAGGCTCAAGGGCATGCACCAAGTAATACGAAAGTTAATCCGAAAGAACAAGTGAAAGTCATCACCATAAGGAGTGACAAAGAGCTTCAAGGTCCTAAGGAAGTTCCATTGGAGGTTGAGGATGACAAGATGAATCAAGAGAAGAAAGGTGAAGAAGCAAAAGAGAACAGTAAGGAAAAGCAAGTTGAAGAATAAGAGAAGCAAATGGAGCAGCCCTCTACCATTGACACATCCAAATATTCTGCAAGACTTTCATTCCCTCTAAGGCAAAGGGCGATGAAGAAGATGAAAAGAGAATGGTAAAATTTTTGGAAATTCTTAAGAAGTTAAAGCCGAAATTATCATTGTCCGAAGCATTGAATGAGCCCAAGTATGCCAAGATTCTCAAGGACATCATCACCAACAAAAAGAAGTAGGATGGCAATGAAATAGTGACCTTAATTGAGACTTCTAGCTCTATAGAAGATGAGGTTTGTAAAAAGGATGAAGTCATTAATGAGTGTGAAAGTGTATAAGAAGCCCCTCTTGTCAAACTTAAAATTTTGGTAAGGAGTGACAAATTGATTTCCCCATCCATTGAGTAGCCTCCTAGTTTAGAGTTAAAGCCTTTGCCTAGTGACTTAAGGTACACATTCTTAGGAGAGAATAACACTTTACCTATTATCATCTCCAACAAGTTGTCCATTAAACAAGAAAAGAGAGTGTGTGAAATGGTAAGCAAAAGGATTAAAGTGATTAGGTGGCAAAATTCTGACATTGAAGGGTTGACTCTCTCAAATATGATGCATAAACCTCACATGGAAGATGGTTATAGAGCTACAACCAAGAAAGAAAGGACACTAAATTTCAAGATGAAAGAAATTCTTATTTCTTCTAAGGTATGCAAAGACAACTCTTTGGTTTTTTATAATGCTTTTGAATTGTGTTTATCTAACCTTGATAGGGTGTTACAAAGATGTGAGGAGACTAATCTCATTTTACAGTGAGAGAATTACCACTTTATGGTGGAAGAAGAATTAGTCTCAAGTCATTTGCTATCAAGCAAAAGGATTGATTTCAAGCAAAGTAGTTTGCAAGCTCATGAGAGTGCTAAGTTCTTAAAGAAGAAAACAAAAAGACAACATAATGATCACATCCCTAAAAACACACTTCAAGTTGCAGACATCATTTTGATGATCAACACAAGGCTAAAGCTACTTCAAGATATGTTGAAAGCAAGATGGAATGGTCCTTTCAAAGACATACAAGGGAGTTTGGTCAAGCTAATGACCTTAAATTAGCAATCTTTTATTTTAGAGTGTTTTTCTTGTTTATATTTTAGTTCTTCTCATTTTTCATTTTGTTTTCATGAATTTAGGTTTCTTAAATTATGTTTTTGGTGTCCTTGATACTCTTATGTGTTTTATTTCAAGTTAAATAGTCTTCTAAGAGATGAATGAATTTTTGTTGTGGCCATGGATCCTTCAACTCAAACCACTTCCACATTAACTCGACATAACTAGGGGAGTAATGTTCTCTTTTCCCTATCTTATTTCATTTTTAGTTACATATGCTTTTCATATTCATAATATGTGTTTTTGTGTTTTATTTTTATTTTTTTTTTTTTTGAGAATGTTTATGCATAATATATTTTTATGTTTGCATTTAGGTACCCCACACACATTAAGGATAATGTGTCATTTAAGTGGGGGGGAATAATTTTACATTTTTGGTTCATGTGTATGTTTTGAATATATATCAAGCATTTCATTTGCATATATGTAATTTAACCCAAATTTTAAATCTAATCCATTTTTTCCTCAACCAGTCTTCTGCCTAAATTGCGATCTCATTACCAAGAAAAAGATAAAAGTTTTTTCTTTACATAACAAAGGTAAACTACTATAACAATATTGACATTACAATTCTAATGTATAAAACCATTACATTAATACTTATTTAATTATAGTTATTAATGCACGACACAAACATTTGTATTTATACAATTAAAATTAGAATCGTTAGATTAATATTTATTTAATTATAGTTATTAATACATTTTACCTTTAATTTAAACAATAAATTAACTTATAAACACCCTTCTGTTATATTTAACTTTATTTTCTCTTAATTCTAATTATTTTTTAAAATTATTAAAAATGAAAAAAGTTTTTTTAATGTATCAAATTAAACTAAAAATTAATTTTTTAATTTTTATTTTTATTTTAGTAATTATGATGGTTGAATTAACTTTTATTCATGATTTTAGTTGAATAAAATTTTTATTCATTAAAAAATTATTTTTTATTTTTTTAATTATAATAGATTATTTTCTTACTTGTATTTTATTGCAGTTAAATTGTATTTTCCTTTGATGGAGAAAGATGATAAAATTTGTGTAATGGCTAGATCTCTGTTTGACAAACTTCTCCTGGTGCAATGTCTTAAACAAAAAGGAGAAGTGGTAGCAGTCACTGGTTATAGCACTATGATGCGCTAGCATTGGAAGAAGCAGATATCGGACTCTCTATAGGGATCCGGGGCACTGAATTTGCCCGGAAAGTTCAGATGTTGTCATTTTGGACGACAATTTTGCTATTGCAGCCGCGGTTTTAAGGTGGAGAAGATACATCTACGAGAATGCACAGAAAATGATTCAGTTACAGCTCACCGTCAATGCTGTTGCCATTGTGACGAATTTTGTGGAAGCAATTTCAGCAGTGAAGTCTCATTCACAGCTGCAAAGCTATTATGGGTAAGTCTAGTAATGGACACACTTGGTGCTCTAGCTCTTGCTACAGACCGACCCACCGATGAGCTCATGGATAAACCACCCATTGGCCGAACTGAGCCACTCGTTACCAACATAATGTTGAGGAACCTATTAGCCAAAGCTTTATATCAGATAATTGTCCTTTTGACTCCACAATCCAAGGGCAAATCCATCTTTGGTGTGACCCAGAAAATAAATGACACCTTGATCTTTAACACCTCCGTTCTTTGACAAATTTTTAAAATATTCAATGCAAGAAAACTTGAAACGAAGAGTACATATCTTCAAAGGGATGCAGAGGAATAAGTTGTTCCTGGGGATGATCTGTGTAATCCTTGTTCTTCAGGTAATAGTGGTGGGGTTCATGAAGAAATTTTCAGACGCAGAGAGGTTGGACTGGGGCCAGTGGGTTGCATCTGTTGGACTGGCAGCTCTTACATTGCCAGCTGGTCGGATGGTCAAGTGCAATTTCCCGTTCCTGAAAAGCCAATTTTCTTCGGTCAAAAAAAAAAGCCAATTTTCAGCTATCTCAGTTGAATTTTAGAGCAATTCTTGCTTTTCATTTTATCACTAGGAAATTTTTATAATTTCCCAATGATTTTCTAACGTATTATCATTCAGTAATCACTGTATTATCTCCATGCTACTGCTCAGTGATTGAGTTTAGTTTATTATCTTCCATTGCTAATATGATTTTGGTTACGTAAAAAAAAGTGCAGCACTTGATTAAAATTAGTTCAGTGGAAAAGGTTTACGCAATTTTTTCTTTAAAAAAAAAATTAAATGAACAATGGGATCAAATGAAGTTTGGCATCTGTAGTCAAATGAAGTTTCCAGGAAATTTCCCTTCCATTTAAGTCTTAAAACAATGGGTCTCCTCTCCTTATCCTCTAATGTAAAGACTTCAAATTAACGGTTCATTGTCTATAATGTCAAGTCAATTTCATCCAACCACATAATATTTAAGAAAAATATAGCGATAATTTCATCCAATCATATTGTATTACGTATGTCAGTAACTTTTTTTTTTCACTTTAAATTTTCATATGAAGTAGTTAATTTCTAACACTATAAGAAAAAAAGTAAAGAGATGGGGTTCAAATCCTGCTTTTTATAACAGAATATTTGCACTTTTTATCACTTTAACTACTCGTGAGGGACGTATATCGGTAATTAGCGATATACATAGTAGTAGCGATAAATAATGAAATTATAACTTTCAATTGAAATGCCCCGCATTATAGAAAAAAAGTATAAATTCAAAAAAAATATTTCGTAACCATAAATGTTAGCAATATCCATCATTATCCGATATTTAGGGTTTATTCAATTAGAATTTTTAAAAAATTTGATACATTTTAAAAGTTATGGGAAATTCAATTCTAACTTTTAAAAAAAATTTAAAATTTAGAGTATATTTAATAATGACTTTTATAAATTTAAAAAAAAATTATAAAAGTTAAAGGGTATTTAATTAAGATTTGTAAAGAGTTGATAAAAATAAATTTATATAAAAAGTCATGAATTTTTTTATAGACAATGAAATTTTGTGGACTTTAAATGACTTTTCCTATTTATATCAACGTACAAAAAGTTATTCATCTTACCATAAGAATTTGAATGACTTTTAAATATGATACTTTATTAATGAGTGATAGACTTAAAGTGTCATAAGGTAATCTACTTATTGCTATTTCAATTTATTTTCATTTTTTTATTTATTTTTTATTTATCATATTTTTTATTACATGTATGTTAGGTAAATTTTTTTGGTGAATTGTGAAAAAAATCTATTAGTTGAAAAAAATTCTTTGATATGGTTCTTTATTTGAAATTAATAAAATAAATATCTTAATTATTTTTAAAAAAATTAATTAAAGACATCCATTTTTAATAATTATTTTAAAATTTTTATTTTTATTATATGATAAAAATTAATTTATTAGTTTAAAATATGTATATTAAAATCAATAAAAGTTTCCCCTTAATATATTATAATAATTTCAAGATCTTTATGCTCTATTTATTTATCTTTTCCTAATGATGCAAATTAAATTAAATATTAAATATTAATTAAATTAAATTATTAATTAATAATTAAATTTATAATATATTAATTAAATTATAAATTTATTAAATATTAATATTAATATTAATATTAATATTAATTAATTAATTATAAAAATTAATTAATTAATTACTTTTTGAAGAAGATTAAATATTGTAAGCCAAAAGAGGGGAAAAAAATATTCAATATAAAAAAGACCAAACATGCAATTCATTGTCATTAAACCAACATATATACTTCAATCCCTGGCTAGGAATACTAATAGTGGATATTTTGCACATCAGAACCTCCATAGCTAGACATAGATTGCATGAGATAAATTGGTTTGAATTGATCCCAAAGCTAACAGTTGAATTTCTTGACAATTGAATTTCTTCACATTTGTGTTGCTGCATGTATGTTTCCAGGAAAAAATGGAACATCCAGTAAAGTGGGTGACGATATTGGGAGCACAGTTAGCTTGGATCGAATTGGCTTGAATTGATCCCAAAGCTAACAGTTGAATTCCTTGACAATTGAATTCCTTCACAATTGTGCTGCTGCATGTAGGTTTCCAGGAAAAAAAGGAACATCCTGTCAAGTGGGTGACGATATTGGAAACGTCAGCTGCATCCGTACTACGGTAAAGTACATGTGATTTTCTTGTTGGGTACATTATCAAGTACTTTAAGAAAGCTGAGTCAAGTATCACTGAATGTTGCTGAAACAGACACAACAGAGGTTTCGTCTCCCAATCACCACTACCTCAACCAAAGCCAAAGCTGAAAACGCGTTGTTAAAGTGTCTTTATCCTACCACGGTACAAGTCTTTTTCTTTTCCTGTGCCACCAATGTCTGCTGGTCCTCAAAGCTCCAAGCCTTCTATTTGGATTCACCTTTATAAAATCCCCTCATCATTCCAAAGTACCAATAACCAAAATCTTCCATTTGCCTCTGTTTCCAAAAAAACTGAAACAAACTCTTTTCTTTTCATCTGCATTGCCTAATCACTGCTGGTATTTTCTCCAGCTTTTGATCACCAGTTTGTTATTGACTACTCGAAAACCAAAGCCTTTCCATCCTTACTGTTGAATCAAAGGCGTTGCGTGCTTTTGCAACCATGTCGGCCCAGCTCCAGGGCCAGGAAAACTTGGTCGAAACCTCCATTGCCCGCAGCAAACACCATAAGAGATGGCGTCTTGCCTTTATGGCTGTCTTCTTTTCAAGAACTATATTCTTTGCAGCCAAAAATGCTGTAAAACAGAAGATAAACAGCAAACAGTCACGTTCTTTGTCTTATACTGCAATTGAAGTTGAACCAGAGGTTTGCCACACAAACATCGATAAGGCAATTCTCTCCAAGCTCATGGAGGAGGAAAATCTAGACCAGCTTCAAAGTTTAGGAGGGGTTGATGGAGTTGTTGCTGCTCTCAAAAGTGATGCGAAGAATGGAATAAAGGGTGATTATGAAGATGTAATCAATCGACAAGAGGGCTATGGTTCAAACACATATGAAAAGCCACCACCAAAGAGCTTATTTTACTTCGTGTTGAAGGCATTTAAAGATCCCATTATCATTCTCCTGATCGTGTCTGCTGCCTTCTCTCTCTGCTTTGGAATTAGAAAGCATGGACTTGCAGAACGATGGAGCGATGGGGGCAGCATATTTCTTGCTGTCTTAGTAGTCGTCTTTACATCTTCGGTCATTAAGTTTTGGCCAAACAAAGTATTCCACATGGCGTCCAGACTCAGATACACTATCCAAGTTGATGTGTTCAGGAGTGGATGGAGGCAGGCGATCCCAGTTGATCAGATAGTTGTAGGGGATGTTGTTTGCCTAAGCACTGGGGATAAAATTCCTGCTGATGGGTTATTCTTACATGGCCGTTCCTTGTTTGTCGATAAATCAAGCCTGACAGCAAACTCTGACGTCGTGGAAGTTAACATCAAACAGAGACCTTTCCTGCAATCAGGTTCCATGGTTGCTGATGGATACTGCCAAATGCTTGTCACATCAGTTGGCATGAACACAACATGGGGCAAGATGGTCAGCACAAAATGGCAAGACTCGCAGGAAACAACACCCTTACAAGCCCTGCTTCATGCTATAACCTCAATCACTGGTAAAGTTGGCCTGTCAGTAGCTTTTCTGGTCTTTGTTGTGTGGTCAGTTCGGTATTTCATGGGGAAAATGAAAGATGGATATGACCGGGGCAAGACAGATATAAATGTCGTCGTCTGTGAAATGGTTGGAATCCTAGCCACTGTGGTTGCCGTTGCAGCAGATGCACTTGCAGAGGGCTTACCACTGGCTGTTATTATCACTCTTGCTTATTCAATGAAGAGAATGATAAACAGTCAGGCTTTCGTGAAAAAACAATCAGCCTGTGAAGCAATGGCCTCAGCCAGCACTATCTGCACAAAATTGAATCAGATGACAGTAACAAAGTTTTGGCTGGGGCAAGAATTCATTGAACAAGGTGCCTCCTCACAAGTTGCACCAAGCATCATAGAATTGCTCCACCAAGCAATTGGTCTGCACACAACTCAACCTCCTTCAAAAGTTTCATCATTCATTTGGACTCCAACTGAAAAAGCAGTAATTTGTTGGGCAATCCAAGAGATGGGCATGAATGCAAAGGAACTGGCAGAAA
>CATIWM010690794.1:0-11745 GCA_949671775.1 Mallotus repandus
CTATTACAATAATCTACTAAAAATTAAATTAAAATAATAATACAACCCATAAAACAAAATAAATACAAAAATCAACACAATGTAAATATAATAATAAAAAACTATGTAAAATTTCACAGGGATTTAATCCATGGCATTCCATGGATCTTCATGAATTTTCTCGATTCAATCATGCATTCATTCCCACCAAAACATGAAACAAAATAAAAAAAGGAGGTTAGAATGAATTAAAAGTAAAGAAAATTAAATAAAATAATAAAATTAAATAAAAAGAAAAGAGAGAAGATGTATGAGGATGATGCAGTATTGATTTGCTCTTTAGAATGGTGTGAATCACCGTTGCTTTGAATAAATCTTCAATAGTTGAACTTTTTTCTCAAATGGCCTGCTGCTCCTTTAAAACAATACCTAAAAGCGAATTTGTTTTTCTCTGTGTACGTTGGTGTGTGTGCTGCATCTTTTTTTAAAGAAAGGGCCTTTTCACATGAGAGTTAAGTTGGGTTTATATAGAAAAATCCTAGCTAAAAGATGTATTCTCCTATAAGTTACATGAGATAAAGTTTTGGTTTAAACAAGACTTTTATTTCTAGAAAAATCCAGATAAATCCTAGAAAAAGGATTTATCACATCATTCCACCAATCAAAAATAAAAAAAGTTTTATTTACTTAAAAAGAAAAAGAAAATAAAAAAAAACACAAACGGACGCAATTGGAAGAATATAATCCCGATCGGGAGAATTATTATATCCAGAGCAAATACAAAAAAAAAAAATCCCGTGGAGTTGAAAACCGAAAAAAGGCAGCTCAGACAATAATTAGGGAATTTCCTGCTAGGTTGAAAACCTGAAAGGGCAGCTTAGGCAAAAGTTAGGGAAACCGAGAGAAAATACTTAGTTAGATAACCTGAAAAGGCTGACTAAGGATAGGGGTACTATTGATTCAAAATCTACATAAATGCAACTATGCTTTTGTAAAATGTTTTCAATAAATATTCGAATGCTTGTCAAGTCATGTAAGTACATTTGAGAAAATGCAATACATCATTATCATTCGAATCCATTGAGCATGCTAAGTACAATTTGCATATTTTTATTACTTGCTTGTAGTTCTTACATGTTTCATTATTTCTCCTCCAAATTGTCAGCCACTATCGTCGAACTTCAAAAAAAAAAAAAGCCCAGCTAGGTGCGAAGAGCTCTAAAAAGAGATGCCCTAGGCAAAAGAGGGAAGAAAAAAATATACCTAGATAGGTGCGAAGAGCTCTGAATAGAGATGCCCTATGCAAAAGAGGGAAGAATAAAATAAAAAGGTAGACGAAGCAGAATAATCAGACAGAATGATCACAATTACAAATGTCACAATTAGGAACACACAAGTCAGTCAATCCAGAATACAAGAACAATAACCATCAGTATAGAGTACAACATATGAGACATATGCCCAAATACAACATCCTAAGTCTATAACCTCGGGAAAATAATACAACATCAAACAACCATAGCCAAAAGCCTATACCTAGCCTCCTAACAACTACACTGACTATGGGTGCTATCAAGAACAAGAGCTGAATCCACTCAGGCATCCCCGTCATCCGAGCCGGGCTCCGCATCCATCACAAAAGCCACCAGTCGCACATGCAGCTGATCAATCTGCTTATGATAAGATGTTTGCTCCCTCTTCCACTCATGACTAGCGAGGATGTACTCACTCTGCATTAGATAAACATCATGAATTACATCTCATGCATTCATAAAAATACATGCATTTGCATAAAATAGGTACAAATCAATAAAAAAAAGAAAGCAGTACGCTTTGCGCACTAGTGAATTCCATGAAATACTCATGCGCGCTAATCATAGCAGTATACCAAGACTGAGTAGTGGAAATAAGCACTTGCAAAGCAAAAGAAATCAAATAACGTACAAATAAAGGAAAGAGGAAAACCCTCGCAGAGTCAAAAGACTAACATGAGTAGCGTCTGCAGGCACTACATTTGACAGTGGTGTACCCGCTCTAGGCAAAGAGAAGCTTGCTCCCACTCTTGTAATCGACAGCCCATATAACATCGGAGGTGTCACACTCACAAAATCACTAAGAATGGCACCATTGGCATGTGCCATCCCCTCAATCCTAGGGCCACTTTCCTTGTTTGATCTCCTTCGACGACTTCCATAATGCTATAAATAAACTCTCATAACTCATGCCATTTACTGTTAATACTAATAAAGTTTGTTACATGCTTATAAGAAAACAGAGAAAAACACAGCTCATAAGCATACCGGGTAAGAAGATGCTACCCTAGAAGCGGAACATCCCTAGGATGTCCGCAAAGTCCTAGCTCTACAACCCAAAGGCTATGAAGGATCTACCTGAAGAGGTAATTCACTTGCCATAACATCAATCAATTGTGGCACCAGAGTCATTATATAGAGAGCTCTCTCTAGGAAATCCTCAAAAGGATACCCTCTCTCAGCTCCATCGAGCTCCTTTTCAACGAGCTCTCGACCCCTACATATGTCTCTAAGCGGAGCAACGGGAACTCTCCTTATGAACGATCCATCCCACTAGCGATAGACTCGCTCACCCAGGTACCACACCTTGTTGACAAGGACAGGCAGCAAAACCCTCCTCTGTGTCAGGCGCCAAGCCACCCCCATCTCGATTGACTAGTCCTGACGCTCTATCCACCAGCAGGAATAAATCTACCCAAGAGATATATAAGCAAAAGATTGTCAAAGAATGAGAAAGCAAAATCAAAATACATTATGCCTGATTGTGGGCAAACCTACTCAACAAACCCCCTCACCTCTGCAGGACTCTCGATCAAACTAGAAGTCTTCCTAATCCATCGTGGAAGACATGGGAAGCCACTCTCAGGCAAGCGCTCAATAGTAGGACGAGGAAGCACCCTAAACTTGTAAGCCCAAACTTATCATAAGAAAGGAATAAAAATACTAAAAAATGAAACAATCTAAAAGCAAGATACCACACTCACATCCAACACGAACAAGTAGCTACAAACACGTAAGCGTCCTCTACAGGTTGCATATAGGCTAGAATACAAGTGAGCAAAAGTCGTTGTGCCCTAACTATACTTCGATAGATCCCTCAAGTTCCTCAGAACATGTAATAATTGCAGGAAGCCAGTGTCGGAGGCATTCGGAAAGATAACAACACTAAGAAGGTAGAACAAGAAACACCTAGCCAACTGCTGTGAGTTAACACAACCCGCGTCGTGCTCTAACCTAACTCTCTCCATAAGCTGCGTATACCATATCAAAGAGGAGCAGCCAGACTTCACAGAAGCAGTAACACGAACAGATCCTTTAACCATCTGTTCCTTACAATGACAGAACTACATGCCTCACTACTAAAAGGGGTAGACTCCCCAAAAAACTTAGCCCGGTAGTGGCTGTAAAATTAAGCGGAGTGATAGTTATCTCCCCGAACGACAAATGGAATGTATGGGTAGTATCCATCCATCGCTCAACAAGAGCACATATCGCAACCTGACTATATACATATGAGCCATAAGTAAGAGTAGAAATAATGCCATCAAAGCCTATCCCTACAACCATCAACTTCACACACAGAGGAAGACCTTGATAGTACGAGTTAACCTTATTAAAGCTACCAGGCAGCTGAATGACAAGCCCAGAGGACTGCAACCAACAGGTAAACTAGTTATAACATTCGTCAGATACTAAAATATCTCTTTTCATCATTTTTGCAAGAATACATAATAGCTAAAGCTATACAGACAACAAGTGTTAAAGTCAGACAGCTGGAGCTATACAGATAGCAAGTGATAAAATCAAATAGCTAGAGCTACACAGACAACAAGAGCTAAAATCAGACAGCTAGAGTTATACAGACAACAAGAGCTAAAATACATGCTAGTTAAAGCTACATAGACAACAAGAGCTAAAATCAGATAGCTAGAGCTACACAGACAGTAAGAGCTAAAATACATGACAGCTAGAGCTACACAGACAGCAAGTGCTAAAATACATAACAGCTAGAGCTACACAGACAACAAGTGCTAAAACATAATAGTTAGAGCTACACAGATAGCAAGTGCTAAAATATAACAGCTAGAGCTACATGGAAAGCAAGAGCTAAAACTGGACAGCTAGAGCTACGCAGACGGTAAGTGCTAAAATCAGACTAGTCAAACAGCAAGAGCTAAACTACAACAAGAGCTAAACTACAACAAGTGCTAAAATCAAATAGTAAGAGCTACACAGACAGCAAGTGCTAAAGTCAGGCAACTAGAGCTACACATATAACAAGAGCTAAAATCGGACAGCTAGAGCTACGCAGATGGAAAGTGCTAAAATTAGACAAGTCAAACAACAAGAGATAAACTACAGTAAGTGCTAAAATCAAACAACCAAAGCTATATAGATAGTAAAGTCAAATAGCTAGAGCTACACAGACAACAAGAGCTAAAATCAAACCGTCAGAGCTACACAGATAGTAAAATCAAATAGCTAAAGCTATACAGACAACGAGAACTGAAATCAAACAACGAGAGCTATAACTAAAGCAACACATACAACAAGTGCCAAGGCAGACAACCAGAGCTATGCTAAGTAAGCAAAGCTACAATAGGAGCTATCATAGTAATGACTAAATAAGTGAACTAACCGGACGATGAAGAATAGTCCAAGCATGGGTCTCCAAGCTATAGACAACGGGAACCGAATCTCCTAAAAAAAGTCTAAGTGGATAAGAAGAGGCTCCATCACTGGTCTCAACAACCTCTATAACTCTAGCAATAAAAGAAGTCCTTTTACCAGTCTGTCCAAAAATCACCTCATCCTCTAAAACAAACTCGTCAAAAGAAAAAGAAGCAGTATTCACACCGCCAAAGTCACCAAGATCATCCAGAATAGAAGGGAAGTCCATAATTCTCGCACTACGTGAAGCAACAGAATAACAACAGAAGAAAACAGAAGAAAAACACTCTAAAAACTCAAAAATGGCTTATAAAAGGTCAAAGAATAGGTAAAAACCACTCCAAACTCGAAAATGAGTTCATTTTATAGATGTCGGGCATGCCTCGGAGTGCATGACCACACGCCAGGTGTGTGATGACATGCAGAAACACAAGATCATGTGCTCTTTCGAGCCTTACACACATATTGAGACCCGCAGACATGCACTCCTAGGGTTCCGAACTTGCATTTTACTAAAAGAACACACAAAAAACGTGCACGGATCACGTAAACACGAGCATTGCATGTTTTAAGACACTATATTTGACATCAGTCTCAGAAAGTCATATCATTATTCATCAAAAAAGAAAAATGAAGCACAGACGACACAAGCATGCCGCATCTACAATTATCACATCATCATATCACAAAATCATGATCAAAACATGACAAATGATGACATCATCACTGCATCGTTACTACATCATCATTGCCCAGTAGCATTTTTATTCACTCAATAGCATCTTCACTGCTTAGAAGCATTTCATATGCTCAGTAGTATTTTCATTTGCTTAGTAGCGTTCTTCATTGCTTAGAAGCATTTTATCCGCTTATAAGCATTTTCACAGCTTAGTAGCATGTTCATCTGCTTAATAGCATTTTCATTGCTTGACACCTCAGCAGGTTATAGTAGCATCTTCATTTGCTTGACACCTCAGAAGGTTATAGTAGCATTTTCATTGTTTGACACCTTAGAAGGTTATAATAGCATTTTCATTGCTTGACACCTCAGTAGGTTATAGTAGCATTTTCATTGCTTAACACCTTAGTAGGTTATAGTAGCATTTTCATTACTTGACACCTCAGTAGGTTATAGTGGCATCTTAATTTGCTTGACGCCTTATAAGGTTATAGTAGCATTTTCCTTACTTGACACCTCAGAAGGTTATAGTAGCATTTTCATTGCTTGACACCTTAGTAGGTTATAGTAGCATTTTCATTGATTGACACCATAGTAGGTTATAGTAGCATTTTCATTGCTTGACACCTCAATAGGTTATAGTAGCATTTTCATTGCTTGGCACCTCAATAGGTTATAGTAGCATTTTCATTTGCTTGACAACTCAGAAGGTTATAGTAGCATTTTTCATTGCTTGACACCTCAGTAGATTATAGTAGCAACCTCATTTCTTGACACCGCAAAAGGTTATAGTAGCATTTTCATTTGCTTGACACCTCAGAAGGTTATAGTAGCATTTTTATTTGCTTGACACCTCAATAGGTTATAGTAGCATCCGCTTGACACCTCAGTAGGTTATAGCAGTATTCCCATTTGCTTATCACCTCTGTAAGCTCATGAAAGCATAATCTCACCTTACTTAAGGAAATTGCAAAAGCAAAAGCACAAAGATGCGATGACACCTCCAACCAAATGAAACAGCATCAACAAAGATGGACCTGATGTCAAAAGACTAAACAGTGCGCCATTAGGTGAGTACCTCTTCCCAAAAACTATTTTTGCATCTCTGTATTACCTTACGTGCATTGACATCAGTACTAGAGCATTATGCAACACATGTGAAGTAGGGGGCAATTGTCATACATCAAATTTTGAATGTCCCCGAAAAGGTCCAATGATGAAAATATCTCTCCAAATATGACAAGTGTTTGTTCATTCGTACCGCCTCTAAAGCATGTCGAGAGTCTAAAAATGTTAAATCAAGCCTTCAAAGAGCAAAATCAACTTCTGAATCATTAAGTCACACCCTGATTTTATGAATTATGAATTATCAGAGTGGTAAGTTGCTCAGTTTAAGCAGAAACAAGCAACTCATCAGACCGGTGTTCATCTCATGAGACTAGAGCTCCACTTCACAAAATTGGAAGGTAATTTTGATAAAATGGACGTCAAAAATGCGTTTGGAAGGTCTTGAAACCCAGAAAAGCACCCCTGGAACAACAAGATCGAAGCTCAAGAAGGCCGCGTGATGCTTGCAAGTGCGTATGATCACGTGCTTCGGTACGCATGCACATGCGCAAAAGCACACACACATGCATCTTAGGACGCGTGATCACACTTTTTTTAGGCATTTTTCCTATAAAAAAGGGTCTCTACCTCCCATTTTTAGGAGGAAAGAGCCAGGGGGAACCTACATAAACTGAAACACTATCAAATTAAAGACTCAGGAGTCCCAATTTACACACTTTTGCTTCACCCATTATGTTTTTATAGGATTTTTTAGACCACTTTAGCACCAAACCTACCCTCATATTTGTCAAAACACGCTTCAAAGGTATACGAATTTACATTCTACACGTCATTTTCAACCTCTCGACAAGGAAAGCTTGAAAATCCCGTGAAGCTAAAGCTTCAAAAAAACTAAAAAACAAGCTCAGTTGAATCTGAGGACCAAATAATCATTTTTGCACGTTTATTTTACTATTTTACATTTTATTTTATTGCTGCCAACGGTTGAGAAATTATTGTGACCTGTGTGATGAGACTGGTAATTTGCATGCTAATTGAATAATCTCTACTTTTTTTTGCTCATAATAAATTGTCATTTTGCATCAATATGCATTCAATAAACACGAAAGCTTACTTACCTAAGCTAAAGCTTTGATATCGTGGTCCGATGATGCAATCATCATCTTTTACTATTTATCTCATCATTTAGAAATGCTTTATAATCTGTGAGAGCATGAACTACATGCATATGTTTAATCATTCATGATGCATCAATCATCTTTGTCGTGCTTATCTGTTGTCCGAGTGGATGAATAAATAGAATTACAAATAGTTGTGTTAACCTTTATCTTGTAAGTGTTTTCTAGATCAGGACTAGATTTTCATTTCTACAATCTTCTTTTCCTTTTTCAAATGTATTTACTAGGAAAGCCTTGTAAATAATTATGTTGAATCTCTCGTACTTTTCGTTACTATCAATGGGCTTGTGTGAATGCATATATACCAACGGTCATTATCGAAACTAAGGTGATGCAGTAGCCATATATTGAGTATCATAATAAGAAATAGTCAAAAAGTAGATGAGATCTCTTGGTCTCAGAATCTCTGCTGGGGACAATACTCGTTGAGTGACCTGATGCCGTCCCTTTCATCTTTTCCTGGTTTTCTAAAAACTAGGTGGCTACTCCAAACATAAAGCGTCTCATATTCCCCCTGAGACCAATCATTTGTCCCTGTCCCGTAAATGGAATGGATGTCCCATTCGGCAAAGTTGCCATGTCCCTCGGAATTAGAAAGACTTCCCACCTCAAAAAATCATTCACACACGTAAAAAATAGGTTACTCACACATACATTAGTAATTTTTGAAGTCAATTCAAGGTTGGATCTTCTTAAGGTGGCTAAAATAAGATTTAAGTCAAATTATACTATATTAAAGCGTCTTGTTGATGTGATATAAGCTTTAGCAATTGCAATAGTTTTTAATTCATGGAAAGAATGGATGAAGGGTTGATGAAAATACAAAAAATATTTGGTACTTTAGTCATGGAAACTATAGGAAGTGATCAATTTTTGGTGGTGTGAATAATATTTTAGTAATCATAAAACAAACATATAAGCTAATTAGGTTTTGTAAAATTAAATATATTTTTACAAATAACAAATATAAGACTGTATATAAGGAAGTTGAGGAAATCATACTTAATACAAAAAAACAAATATATTTATGCATAGTCTTGTATTTGCATTATCACCTAAATCTTATAATTCTGGTTTTATTAATATCCCTAAACTTAAAAAAATAACTCAAAAGTGACTAGATGGAGATAAGATTATAATGATTGGAGTATTGAATGTATTCGAAAAGATAAAAATTAATTTTAGTGAATCATACTTGTTGCAAAAGTAATTTATTAAAATCCATATGCGTTAAGGACTTTAATTTAAATATGTTGTTCATGTCAATGTCATAACAATGGATGATGCAGAATAGTGGTTACTTATGGATCATAAACTCTGTAATTATCAGAACTTACATGAAAAAATTTCCAAACCAGTCACCACTTTATATGTTGAAAAAGAAATTGGAGCACTTACTCTTTCATACACAACGTTAAAAGAAATATATTAATTTTTTAATATTTAAAAATTAAATTCAAAAGAAATACATTAAGTTCAATTCAACATATAAATTTTTTATATCATACTTTTTTGATGTAATTTTTGGAAAGTGTGCTTAAGGTTGAATCCTTTATGAGTTGAAAAATTGGTGTTATACATCCAAATATTTGATTATCGTCAAGATATAAAAAAATTACAAAGACCATATAAGAAATGGGGTATAAATCTTGAGAAAACTATCATTAATAACTCTAATGTGTGATTGGAGGAAATAAGATGGCGGTCCCTAGAAGATAGGGAGTTGAATACTCAATACTCACATGATGAACCTACTAGTTCAAGCAAATCAAACATTGATGTAAGAATTGGAAGTTCAACTTCACTAAAGCTTCAATCCCATGAATCTTGAATGCCAACATCCTTTAAGAGCAAAGGAAAATTACTTATTTTGTTTATTTTATTTCTTTATTTCAATATTTTTTTATGTTTTTAAATTTTTGTAATTTTAAGAATTTTCTTAATTATAATTTTATGTTATGAGAATTTAGAAATAAAATAGATATGGGTATTATTATTGTTATTGTTATTGTTGTTATACACATACGTTCCAAAAAGTGTTTATTGTACTAAAGAAATGAATTTTGTACAACCTAATCACACCAAAGAAATCTACCTCTATCGTACCAAATATTAAGCAAATGATATTCTCCATTCTCTTTTTTTTTTCACATACTAAAGTGATCCATAAACTAAGTAACTTTGGTTCATATCATCGTTGGGTTCATAGGCCTATAGTAAAAGCACTTCATAAAACATTGGGCTTAATAGCCCATATGATAGAGTGTTTATATAATGATACAATTCAATAAGGTTATGAGATCAAATCCAGCTAGGATAAGGTAAGCATAAGGAGTCTAAGTCCTACTGTTGATATCAACGAGTCCAACTCGACATTGTTTGGATCATGATCCATTTCTCCTTATTATGAGAAAATAGGGGGAATGTGAGGGGAATACTGGAAGAGTTTAGGATGACACAAGTGTACTTACAACCCGTCACTCAACCAGGAGAAAAAGGAGTCGCCGCTCAGTATCACCTGAGAAATTGTCCGGTTAAGAACTAGGCAAACTCGGATCCCTTACTGAGAACTAAAATTTGCATGCAGGATAACAAATTAGGTTTGGATGTCAAGGCTAGGAGGAGGAGTCTCAATTATTTAAAGGCATCTTCATACTGTCCGGATGCTGAGCATGACTGAGATTTTTAGTTAACACAATGCTTCCGAGAAATATGTACTTTTTTGGATCAACCATTACACATAAATACAAACATAATATATTCACGTAAGAACATAACAATATGATATATAATGATGTATGGGCATGAAATTCTACAAAAATATTATAATCATAGTGAATAAATAAACATGGTATATGATATTATTCATAAGTATAATGATGCATGATTATGGTAAGAATGATGTATAACTGATGGCACAATAACATGCCATAATAGTCATAATAGCACACAATCTTGGCGAAATATGACTAATTTATATCATATAGGTCATGCAAATTTCTAATCATGTCGTCCTAATTAAATCATGCCAAAAGGATATTAAATTAATAAAAGACACTAATGTAAATGAAGTAAAGAGAATGAAGGATTAGAAAGGCAAACACTTGAGTAGGCTCCTGCTTTTTTTCTTATCCTTATTTACCGATATTCGAGGCTGTTATTTAAGAATTTAAAAGAAAAAAAAATAAATAAAAATTGCTTCAAATAAAAATAAGAAAAGATGAAAAAGTATTTAAAAACTATAAAAAGGTGAAATAAAAGGAATATATTTGAAATGATTAGTAAAAAGATAAAACTAAATAAGAATACTTGAATGAATTGGTAAAATGGGAAAATGGGAGCAAAAAGTGCTAAAGTAGAGCAAAGAAGTAAATTTATGTGATTGTTTGATCATATTAAATCTTTTAACTTATGATGCGAATAACCCATCAAATTAGGCTTCAAGATATAGATCATGTACCTTGGATAGATTTCACACCACAAATTATTGCCTTCCTTTAATCTCAACAATCATCATCAAGGATTTAAAGAGAAGAGGATTAGAGAATTGATCTTGAGAATTTGGTTGAATCCAACATTATAAATGGACAGACAAAATACAATACATCAAATAATATGCACATATTCATAAAAGAAATTAACCAAACGTCATTTAAAATGCAATAAATCAATTAGAAAAGAAAACATTAAATGATTAAAATAAGAATTAAGACTAAAACTAAGAAAAATATATTAAAGCATATTTAGATATAAATCTCTCAAAATGAAGAAAAATCAAAATAATATATACCAAGAAGATCATGATAGAAGTTATAAAACAAGAATAAGTTTTCTATAATATCATATAAGGATAATAATTAAAAGGCATTTGAGGTAAAGAAAAAGGAAATTACAAATATATAGTCTTTAAAAGATTGATTTTGAGTGATAAAGAAAGAAAACTTCAAATAGAAGTGATATAAATAATTACAGTAAATAAATGAAGTAATTGATCAAAGTTAAGAATAATAAAAAATAATCATAAATAAATTGATAGAGAAATGAGATGGAGAATTACACATAAATGAAGTAAATGATGAATATTAAACATGTAATAGAAAGATAAAAAATAATAAATTAACTGGCAAAATAAAAAGAG